>BHFT01001717.1:0-77819 GCA_004320025.1 Laticauda laticaudata
CTTCTTCTTCTTCTTCTTCTTCTTCTTCTTCTTCTTCTTCTTCTTCTTCTTCTTCTTCTTCTTCTTCTTCTTCTGATTGATTAATTTAACATAGTGCAGGTACTTCTCAGATTCATTCACTCTCCATTATGGAGAAGGCTATAAGTAGAGGGTTTTTTACTTAGATTTTATTGATTTATTGACATTGATTAATTGATTATGCTGTCTATCTCCTGCATAAGGTAAATCTGGATGATGTACACATTATAAAAAGAAAAGTAATTAATTAAAATATTAAAACTTAAAGTTAATGCAGTTTTAAAATTATACCAAAAAATCAGAACTGTATGGATGGCACAGGGATGAGGTCTTCTTACCTCATCAATCACCTAAAGTGTGAGGGTCCCCTTGAGGCCTCAAGCCAATCAGTAAAAATAAATTTTTAATACCCTTCTGGAAGGTCAAAATGATAGGAGCACTTCTCACTTGTGGTGGTATGGTGTTCCATAGAGATGAGGCCACCGCTCTTCTCCTTGATCCACTTGTCAGAATCCTTCAGCAGATGGATTCTGTAGCAGTGGGGTGGGTTAGTCCCCTTGGGGTGAGACAGATCCTCAGATATCCTGGATCCATGCCATATATGGCTTTAAAGGTAATAATCAACACCTAGAATTGGACTTGGAAGGAAACTGGTAATCAATGCAGTTCACACAACAGTGGTCTGACATGTACCACCCAAGGGCCCTCCAGAACTGTTCATGCTATTGCAGTCTGCATCAGTTGCAGTTCCAAATACTCTTCAAGGGTAGCCCTAGGAAATGTGTGTTTCAGTAATCCAACCAAGAGATGACCCGGGCTTGAATGACCATGCACAAGGACTCATTACTGAAGTTTCAAAAATATTTTCTTACAAAAGTTATATTTGTATGTCATCTTTCCACTATTTAGCACTTTTTGGCCCTGAAAATTGTTTTTACCTAAGAGGAAAAACTGGTTTAAGCCAGATCTGGGATGCATTTCCTTCTGAAACCCCTTTTACAGCATGCTATAAATTACTAGAATTTTAAAAAACCGTGAAAAGTAAAAATTGCAACATGTAATTTATGTTAACATTAAATGTCTAGATCTTAAAGTAGACAATTTATTTTCCAAGTGTACATTTATTTTAAAAATGTGTTTAATCAATGATGCAAAAGGTGCTTGATCAATCCATCCTTCCTTTATTGACCATAAAAAAATTCTTCACCACAAGAGATGTTTTTACCTTCAGAGTAAAATAATTTAAGTACATAAATGTTACAGAATATGTACAACATATACACAGTTCTTCTCAAGAGTTCTTGAGAAGACACAGTTCTTGAGAAGAATATTAATTATGAGCTACTAAAAAAAGCAACTCAACTACTAAAAAAAGTAGAATTTGGAAATATAAGGTATGTGCTCTCCATGATGAAACCTTATTTAAAGTTAGGTACATGACTAGAATCTAAACCTTTCAGTTATTGGATGGGCTGTCTGGTTATACAAAGGATTTAATCAATATTGGACAGAGGTTTTCTGTCATTCTGTGGGTTGCTGTCCAAGAAGACTAGTAAAAAGTAGCTATTGCTAATAATGAATTTCTTGGATTAAATCTGTCTCAAAAGCAAATATTCCAGCTGAATTTAGTTGGAAAGCACCCTTCCTCATGTACAGTACATATCAACATTTCCTGTTGTGTTGGCAGATACAGGTTGGAACTCTGTGTGAATCTTCTGCATTTTCAAAGAGTTACAGTCCTGGAGGGACTTTTAATTGTATCATTATTCACTTTCTGAATGCTCTCAGTTGTAGCTTTTTATTCCTTGGAACATAAATTGTTCAGTGAATACAGTGAGTCAGGGAAAAAAAATCATATGCAGAGGCTTGCTTTGAGTCGGTTTCTATTTAGTTCACTAGCCATATTACACAGTCATGACTTAGAGCTCTGTTATGAATAAATAACTGTTAAATATATAACAAAGTTTTGTGGCAAGTTAAAGGAAAACAGATTTATTATGACCTTTAAGGTGCTGCAATATCCTTTCCTTTTTCCTTAGCATTCTAGCATGTTGCCCTCTATGCAAATTGCTAAATATAGAGATGCTTTAAAATATATATTGCTCTTCTTAAAACGACAGGTTTAATAATAAGACATAGGTGCAAAGAAATAAAGGGATAAGGCCATCCCAAGCCTTAATATAACTATCAAGTAGTGGCAGTGAAGGTCAAGAACAATCCATTTGGTACCAAAGACACAAGTCATTTATTTCTGGTTATCTCTCTCTGTGCTAGCTGAGATACCACAACTTTGCTGGTTTGTTGTTCCCCAGGAGTTGTTAATAAGTGACTGGCCCAAGGTCACCTAGATGGCTTTGTGCCTTTGGTGGGACTAAAACTCAGTCTTCCAGATTGTTGGGGTCAATATGCTGACTCTGTAAAAACTGCTTAGAGAGGGCTGTCAAGCACTGTGAAGCTGTGTATAAGTCTAAGTGCTATCGCTATTGCTCTCTTGTAAACAGATAAACTTCACAGGTAGTCTTCAACTTACAACCACAGATGCAACTGGAATGACATTGTTGAGCATTGTGGTCCTTAAGCAAAATGTCCATGTGATTGCTTCTCTCAACAACTGCAGTGATAACATTCCTGGATGTGGTTATTAAGTGATCTCATGAGTCATTCAGCAGAAGCAGTCCTAAGTAAGAAACATGGAATGGGGAGTGGATGGTGAAGATGCTGGGAAACTCTGGAGCTAAAAATCCTCCCTGCTGAAATCAAAGCAGGATTTCCAGTTCCTGAGTGGAGACACACTTGCACACATCCTGCACCAGGTCTCTCAGGGCCACCCTCATCCCCTGAGGCTCCTTTTCATACCACACTCCCTCTCTATTTAGGAGCTGAAAATCCTCACTGTTGAACTTCAAGCAGGATTTTCAGCCCCTTAGCAGAGAGAGACTCATACAAAGCCTACAGCCAGATTTTCCCTACCTGCCGGAGGGACTCTACACTCCTATCCATATTATGCTGTCTCTTCACTCTCTGCTTAGATTTGGTTCCTCTCATCTTTGAGGGATGCCTGAAAGATTTCAGTTTGCTTCTGTGCATCCCTTTGGTGGGATGCAGGAATGGAGCTTAATTTTTTTGGATTCCTGTTTTTACACCTCACCAAAGGAGTTCAGCTCCCCTTGGAAACCAGCTCTCTCATACAACCCCCATAGATGAGAGGGAATCCTCTAAGTAGTTGGAACACTTTGCAACCTTCCCTGCTGGCTTCCCCGTTGACTTTCTGAGGAAGCTGGCAGAGAAGAATTCAAATGGTAATCACATGATTGTAAGGCATTTGGCAATTGATTCATTGAGCTAGAACAATTAATCAGTGGTATGAAGTTGTGGCTGCTGGATGTTTTAAGAAGAGACTAGACAATCATTTCTCTAAAATAGTATAAGCTTTCCTGCCTGAGCATGGGGGTGGAGGTAGAAGACTTCCAAAGTCCCTTCCAACTCTGTTATTCTGTTAAGCAAATGATCGTAAGTGCAAATAGGATATCAAACATCCAGATCAAAATCATGTAATCATGGGGGTAGTGGTGCACATTTTGTGGTAGCCAAACTTATGGGCTGAAACAAAACACTGTTTCAGGGGCTTTTATGATTAAACAAAATGGTCATAAGTTGAGAGCTACCTGTAAATCAATAAGACATTGTAAACAAAGGAGAGAAAATCATAGAAATAGTGACAGAGGGATCATTTTGATAAGTTTTTAGATATCAAGAAGTTGGACTCTTCACAGTAATTAAGAAGAATGATAATTTGTGGTATTTATTGAAATGCAGACACTTAAAAAGGCTTGGAAAATATAAACGGGAAAGACTTTAAATAATGTATTATTTGCAAATAGGTACTGGTCAATCTTAGCAGAGCTCCAGAGCACTTACTCTTTTCTGTGATGGGGAAAACTTCTAGTAATATTGATATGCAGCAGGATAACAATGATAAAGTAGGAAGTAGGAATTCAAGAATAGAGGAACAAGAAGGAAGAAATACATTCTTTTCTAAAACTCAAGATAGCGGTAAATAAAACAGAGAGAATGAGAAGAGGCTTTTCTTTAAATCATGATAACATGAAAGTAAAAAATAACTAGAGAAAAGATGTAAGCATATAAAACATTCATAACATTTTATGGGACAATTATTAGACAAAACCTAATGTCAGTTTTGAGAACATGCTGGCTGGGGAACTCTGGGAGTTGAAGTCCTCACATCTTACAGTTGCCAACATTGAGAAACACTGGTCCATTCTATCTTTCTGCTTTTATATCACCGTCCCCTCCAGTTCTGCTCAGTTGCTATTTATGTAACAGTAGGAAAGCTTACAGTTATCACATAAGCAATTTTCTCCAGAGATATAATTTGAAAACTCTCTTCTTTTTCTTGATTTACTGTAGCATTTAGTTCAAAACCACTTACTTTTTGCTTACTTACCATGAACTTTAAAAGGAAATCATAGGAGTTCTGCATCTCAAATTTTTGAATTGTGGAATTGTTACTAAAATCAAAATTGCAATTAACTGATAAATCAGTTGGGACTATGAGACACGCTGAGTTTGGCTTTCTTCTTGCAAATAGTTAATTTCCAACCTAGGTAACATTGACAGACATTCATTTGTGGCAGCATGTGCTGCCTGCTTTAACATTGTTTTAGTTTGTGTATCCTTTTCTGATTGGCACTTGCATGAATATCAGGTGACAATCAGAAGGCATACAATTCTTTTTGTTTCTTTTTTTTGGGTAGGGAATACAAAAGTTTTTGCTTCATAATGTTTTTATTTAAGTTTTATTCATAGTAGTTTATCTTCCAGTTTGTTTTTTTAATTTTTATTCTCATGTGATTTTTCATTAAAATTGTTCAGATAAAACAAAAGAAAAAAAACTTAAATTTTACTCACGCAGACAAATTTAACCACAATTTGAACTGAACAACTCTACCCTTTGTAAAACAAGCCTAATCCAAAAATGCAAAATAATTTCTAGAACCTTGGCATTTTGATCAATCAGCTATTAGAGAGATACAAACTATTTCTAAAAACAAACAAAGGCCAAAGAAAGCAAACACATCTTCCCTTATCAACAGGCAAATAATGAAAACCACCACAACAGATAAAAAATCATCTAAAATGGAACAATATAGCCATCCAAATCAGGTAGGCTAAACAACACGCATTTCAAGCTTGAGCTATTCTCTATTATGATATAAGTCTGTATAATAGTTTAACCACATCAAATTTAGGTTATATCCTCATGATGAAATGTTCTTTCATAATGATGATGGTAGTGATAATGATGATATATCTGCAACAGCAACAAAAGAACAAAAACATTGCACAAAGAAAATGTAAGAAAACCTGCTGTGTGTGCTGAATGGAAAATGTTGACTTGATATCGGTGAATGGTATCTCTGAATAAATAAAAGGCAGGCCATTGTCACTGCATGAATTTAGAAAAAATGACTGCTAAAAATTATTGATTGCATGTTTTACTTCAAATCTGTAATAAAAACATTTGAAATATAAATATTTCAAGTTTTCCAATGGTGTATTGCATACATTATCATTGTAATTGAGTCCATCTAATTTGTTCCCTGTCATCTTCTTCTTTCCTTCCATCTCTTGCAGCATTAGAGCTTTCTCCAGAGCTAGATTGTCACATATGTCCAAAGTAGGTTAATTTGAACTTGATCATTTGTGCCTTGAGTAAAAACTCTGGTAGATTCGTTTGATGGTCCACTTGCTGATTGTGTATGCGTGTTATGTGTTTTAAAAATCAATCTGAATAATTTACATGAAACAATATATTTTTATTTATTTCTTCCCTTTCAATATCTTGTCTTTCTTTTCTTCCTTTTTAGTTCCTTTTATTTTTTTTCCTGGAATGTGAACTAATAAAATAAAAAGAAAGTCAATAATTGAATTTTGCCATATGTAGGAATTCCCAGATATTCAAATCAATAATAGAAAGCACAATCTAAAGTTCTGAAAATCGACAAACAGTTTTTGCTGTTTCATCAAACAGGGGAAAATAAAATGTCCCAAATTACAAAACTCACCTGAAAAGAACAAGTTTTTATTTTTATAATATTCTCATTTTTTTTCATGTGAAGGTCCATTCTGCACCCTTACCCCAGAAGTACTCCACAATGTAATTATGACATATAATTGGAATCACCAATTCACTATTCACCAATGATAGTTGTGGTAGTGGAATGTAACTTCAGACTAAGGTGGAGCTAAAAGTAGCCATCTGTCAAATAAAGAGTTTGTTCATTTGCAAATCTTTTCTAAATCAATAATAATGTGCTATAATACAGAAGCCATACTTAATGATAAGAATTTGGCAGAGAAATCAATTACTGAAGATGATCACATAGCATCCAAAAAGCCATCTGTTGGAAATGCTTTAATTTGTCTTTCTGTATTAAACAAGAGGCTAGATTCAATGACTTTAAGGACAGGTATTACTGCTTTTCTAACTTACGAAGATTTTGATTTTGATGGGTGTTGAAAAGCTCATTGCAAAAGACTGGAAAAAAAAGTCCAGGTTTATATAAGTATTTTATTGATTTGTACTCACCAGTGAAGATAGGGTTATGAAAAAGCAAATATGTGAATGCATCATGACATTTTCATATCTCTGGAAAGGCAAAAAAAAAAAAAAAGCATGTCACTAACCTAAAGGTCCTGTCACACTGCCCAACGGATGCAAAATGTTTTGTAAAAAGGACACAGCGGACAGAGAAAAAGTTCCATCCGTTGTTATCCGCTCTTCAAAAGGGGCGAAAATTTTTGCATAAACCAGGCGGATAAACACGGAAAGGAACCGGATGGGGGGAGGATGCAGGGCGGATGGAAAATGGATGCAGAGCGGAAGCCTAGCGGATGGAAGCAGATGGGAGCGGATGGCACATCCGCTAGGCTTCCAGGGGACCTCAGCAAAAGCGGACGCGGAACAGATACAGGCGGATGCGAATGGACGCCGAATGGATGAAGCGGATCAACAGCGGATGCCTAGTGGATGAATGCGGATGCAGAGCGGAAGCCTATGCGGATGCACAGCCGGAAGCTTAGAGGATGCCTGGCATTAATTGCGCATTGCGGGGAGGATTTATTGCGTCAGCCCCGAGGATATAAGAGGGAAAGCAGCTTAAGAAGCAGTCACCATTCTGAGGAAAGACCTGCTGCCAGATGCATTGAGTGCCTTGCCGGCCTGCCTTGCTGGCCTGCGATCCTGCCAGCCTTGCTGCCTGCCTTGCTGCCTGCCTCCCTGCCAGCCTTGGTGCCTGCCTCGCCTGCCAGCCTTGCTGCCTGCCTCCCTGCCAGCCTTGCTGCCTGCCTTGGATGCCTGCCCTCCCTTCCAACCTTGCCTGCCTGCCTTCCTGCCAGCCTTGCTGACCTGCCTTGATGCCTGCCTGCCTGCCAGCCTTGCTGCCTGCCTTGGTGCCTGCCTCCCTGCGAGTTTTGGTGCCTGCCTGCCTGCCAGCCTTGCTGCCTGCCAGCCTTGGTGCCTGCCTCCTTCCAGCCTTTCTGCCTGCCTGCCTGCCAGCGAGCCTTGCTGCCTGCCTTGGTGCCTGCCTCCCTGCCAGCCTCGGTGCTTGCCTGCCTTCTAGCCTTGCTGCCTGCCAGCCTTGGTGCCTGCCTGCCTGCCAGCCTTCCTGCCAGCCTCCCTGCCAGCCAGCAACCCCACAAACATGGGGAAAAAGAGGAAGCCTCAGCCATGCTGCTGCCAGCCCTGGCAAGAGGGACAGGGCCACCCACTCCCGCCCCCTGGCGATGCACTCTGCTTCTGCTGGGCTTCTGTAGCACGGGCTCGCTCTTCTGCGGCTGGGCTTCTGCTGCTTCTGCTTCTGGAGGAGCGATGATGCTGCTTCTGGCGGTGGTGCTTCTGCTGGTGCATTACTCTGCTGAGGCTGCTTCTGGCTGGTGGTGCTTCTGCTGGTGCTTACTCTCTGGGCTGCTCCTGGAGGTGGTGCTTCTGCTGGTGATTACTCTGCTGAAGCTGCTCTCGTCCTGCTGGTCCTGCTCGTCCTGCTCGTGCTCCTGGTCTTGCTTCGGTCCTGCTGGTCCTGCTCGTGCTCCTGGTCCCTGCTCGTGCTCCTGGTCTGCTCATGCTCCTGGTCCTGCTCATGCTGCAGCTGCTGCTGCTGCTGATGATGATCATGAGATGCCTGCTGGTGCTTCTGCTGCTGTTGCTTATGATGATGATGCTGATTATGACCCTGCTGGTGATGCTGCTGCTGCCTGCTGTTGATGATGATGATGATCCTGCCTGCTGCTGGTGGTGGTGGTGGTGTGGAGGAGCAGCCCGCTACAAACTGGAAGCCCCTCTAATGAAGGCCCATCTGGTCCTGGAAAAGGGAAGGAGAGGCATATGCGGGCACGGGAGAGGAGGCAGTAACTCCATTGAAGGAGGAACATGAGGATGAAGTGCTGGAGTGGCTGAGAGAGAATGACTATCTGTGGGCGGAAGGGACACTGGCTGTAACAGGGACACCAAAAAAGAAGCAGGCCTGCTTGGAGTGAGAAGGTGGAGAGTCTGGGCTAGCACATCGAAGGTGCTCCTCGGCTGGTGGTAAACATATGCACACCTGGTACGGGAAGCTGCACCTCAAGAAATCTGGCCAGGCACGGTTTAAGCTGACGGAAAGAGAGACCTATGTCATGGCCAGGTGCAGCTTCCTGGGAGGGTGAGATCCGCCACCGAGGAGCAGCAGCATCAGCAAGCCCCTCTCCATGACCCCTCTCTCTCTGGCAGCCTGCTGAGAGCGCAGTCCTCTTCCGGACGAGAGTCAGTCCTGTCTCCAGGCAGGTTTCTGTGAGCGTGCCATGGTGGAGAACGAGCGGACAGGTGTTTTTAACCATGGTGGAGCACGTGGAGGACTCCCTGGTGCAGTGGGAGAAAGGAGACAGCATTTCCACCACAGCGCCTACCCGCATCCGCCCCCAGCTCCACGTCCACAGAAAGGCAGAGAGCCAGACAGGAGGGGCAAAGCCACACTGTCCCTGCTGGAGATCAGGGACAACCATCCAGAGCAGCATAGATCTCCTCCTCAGCTGGTCCACACCGACTCCTCATCCTCCAACCGCAAGCTCCTTCCTCTCACCTATGTCAACCAGACCCTCACGGACAATGGCGGAACCCCAGTACGCAGTGGTGAAGGACCGGTCAACTGAGCTGCTTTCACAACCCTCCAGACCCAGAGGAACCTGCTCCCACCACCAGTCCAGGTCTTTCCCTCCACCCCAGGTGATGTCCCTCCATTCCAAGGCTTTCTCAACAGGCCCTCACCCTACCAGGGCATACAACTAACCAGGAGGTCCAGCACACAGGCAGCAGCCCTTCCCAGACCCTCCAGGCAACAGAGTCATAGGGTGACACCGGTTGCCCCAGAGGTTCCACGATGGCCACGATGCACTCACGCCACTATGTGCTACCGACCATGAGCAAGCGATGCCACCCACTCCACCAATACCCACCAACGCAGTCCTACCAGCTGAGACGCAGTCAGCCCCACTACACTGCTCCTTCCTCCACCCCAGAACCAGCTGGCATCAGCTCAATCTGTCCTCGTACTGGGGCTGATACCACATGCGATGGATTTGAAGGAGCTCTCAACATCAGGGCTAAGTCAGCTGTCCGAGAGAGCTTCCCTCAACAGCAGCCAGTAACTGTTGTCGTCTCTCGGGCCAGTCCACCCAGTGGGGCTTCACGACCATCACTCCAGCACCAGCCACCTCCACAGCCCTGGACCCTTCACCCATGAGATGTGGCTACTCTGAGTGACCAAGAGAAAGTGCCACAGACTGGGTAGCTATCCTTGTAGTCTTTATTTGGACACTTGAGTAAAGGTTCATTTTCTTTTACAGCTTGTGATTATAAGTTTATCTTCTGCTTACAGCACTTGCTTCATTTATTTTTGTAATAAAGTCTTGGTGGAAACTTTTAGAAAATGGTTTTAAGCCTTTGCAATGTTGTGGAGTGGGTTAAAGGATAAGGCAGTGGTTGGGCAGGGATTCCCTTTGGGATGGGTAATGGCTGTGGGATAGATAAACGCTCCAGTGCTAGCATAGTGGGACTGTAATGGGCCACCCTCTCCAGGTGCCACACACCTGTGGCCGCTTCATTAATCAAAAACAATGTAGCATGATCCACACATGTCTAACATAAACAACAACTTTTAACCTATGACACCCAGTTCATTGTAGGGTGGCCCACCCAACCATACATGGCCAATCTCATCCGTCGGTGATGAGACAGGCTGAAGGAAGCTATCCATTAATCATCTATCGCAATCCTGATCTTGCCACTCCATCACTCCAGCTTGTGGAGTTGCCACCCAGTGTTTCAAGGAGGTTGGCTGCTTCTTCCTTCACATGAGGCTCTGTTGGGGCCTTGCACATCCTACGTGTCATCAGGTTTCACCGCTTGCCTCCATTCCCCAGGCTCCATGTCCCCATTGCCTTGTTTGGAGGTCCACAAGCTGTTCTGGGTAGCGGGTGCAAAACATGAGATTGTGCAGGATGCAGCAAGCTTCCACGATTCCTCCTCATGTCCTGTGGGTGATGCTGCATGGGGTGAGAGTAATGGAAACCTGTTGGCACGGAATGCCAAGGCGTTCTCCCCACCCGCCTTGCCTGGACAGCCTGTAGTTGGACATCCTCATCTTCCGGGTGAGGTGTCTGGAAGTGTAAGGGCTTCACTCGAGGTAGTTCTGAGCGGAGAAGCGTCATCCCCACAATGAAGTAGGGCACATCTTGCGTGTCGTCTGGACAGGGGGTACTGGATCTGGGAAGCCCATGATGGAGGTTGCGTTCAGCCCGCTCCTTGAGGTCACTGCATTGGTATATCCTGGCAATCTGACATGATGCCATTCCTGAAGCATCGACTGTACAATGAACTTGTTAGTGCAGCATCGACCATGGCGAAAGAGGACAATGCTGAAGAGTGCCCTTGTAGTTGGAATAAGTGGATACCAGCTGCTCCTGCAACTTTCTTCCAGCCTCTTCAGTGGAGGGGCACTTGGAGGAGGTCCTCCAGGTATCTCTTGTCGATGATGGCGCTGTCACCGCTCCCTGTCTTTACTCACACATGCTGATGGTGTTGTGTGGCATCCTCCATCCATACTGCATGCTCCTGTACATGGTCCCTGGAGGCCAGGTGGCAACAGAGTCACTTCACCATTGAGCCCAGGGTCCAGGGCTGGGCTGGAAGTTGGTGGTCTGCCTTAGGTCAACCTGGGTGTCAGCCGCTGCACAACTTCATCAAACATGGCTGGAGGCCTCCTCATCGAAGTTCTGGAATGCACGAGGTCTTCGTTCCTTGAGCTCCCACCATCAAGCTTGTTGTACAGTCGTACTCTGCTCGCTTCTCCGATCCATCTTCGGACCCAGACGCTTCTGCCTCCTTTCTTCTTTTTCTTCCGTAGTAGAAGTTGAAAGAGCCTGTAGATGGCTCGCACCTGTTGCAGAGATGGTTGCTCACGAAAAAGACTGTGTTACGATCCACATGGATGGAACATCATGGATGCTTGTGGAAGAGCAAGAGGCAGATGAAGGCTGCAGAGGTTTGCCACGCGGGCTTGCTGGTCTGAAAGTGAGACCAGGTGAATTGCTTCCCTCACTTTTTATAGGCAATATAGGTATTTCCCTTTGTGTTCTTTTGCATCCTCTAGCATCCTCTACGACATCCTTAATCAATAACGAGAAATAGGTCCCCCCTGCGAAACAGTTTTTTCCGTTAAAAATCGCTCTCTTTGTGAGCTGCATCTGCTTCAATCATCCTTATCTCTGTCCGAGCTCTAACGCTGCGGGTCCATTCCAGTCCGTCTTCAACTTCTTCCCCTGCATCCGGAGCGGATGCGATTGGCGCGGGATAGGACGGAACGGATGCCTAGCAGATATAGCGGATGCGTACAGCGGATGCAGAACGGATGTCCCCCATATGCCTAGCCTAGCGATGCAGCACGGACCGGCATTGGATACATTTTTCCACTCAAAAGTTTCTGAGCCAGCTCAAAAACCCTCTGAGCAGATGATCAATAGACGGATGCTGGACGGATAGAGAGGAAGCAAAACAGAGGCAGTGAGTACAGAAAGGAAGCATCGCGTTAACTAACGGATGGCAAGTGCTTTTCTTCGTTTTACATCCTCTTTCCATCCGTTGGTGCGGTGTGACAGGGGCTTAAGCTTGTTTAGCTTGGTCATAAATTAATGCACATCATTACTTCTTAGAGTGGAAGTTTTGGAAATAATTGGTATTGTTAATCTTCTGGAACAAGGTGCAATATTAATAACAGCTAGAACAGCAAACATTTAAACTGTGAACACGCTCAATGAGCCTAAAATGGGAAGCAACAATTAAAAGTGTATTTGCATGTTTGGTTAATTGTACAAGAAAAAAATCTATAAATGTTGTTTCATCCACAAATGTTGCTAACTTGGTCACACAGACTATGTCAGCTTTTCTTGTCAAGATATCAGTAATGAAATATCTTCCAGAGAGAATAACATTTATTTCATGCTTACTATGATCCTTTTTCTGGGATGTCTATTTCAATTTACTTCATTATTTCTGCTTTCTCTGTCAATTCATATAAAGCATTGCTACCAAGCCACAGTCCTTACACAAATGACTTCTACATCTGACTAGGAGGTCCTTTATAGAACTACCAAACTTGCCAGCCATTTATTTGAATAACCCTTTTGGTATTCCAAAAGATACAATGGCTGTAGGCAGCAAAGGAAAGGAAGCCAACCCAGCAGGCCATTTAATGGTAATTCTTTGCTGATATGTCAAATTGCCTTGGTTCACCATGACTTAATCTTTGATGGTCAAAGACATTGAACTATTCTCCTTCTAGCTAATCCCAGCTAACTATATCTAAAAAAGATACAAGAGAAATACTTTAAAAAGTTGCTGTGGAGGAACTCTTAGAAGAAATATCCTCCAGAATGACACAGTTGCAGGTGTTTAAATGTTTCTTCATAATAGTCTGTGGGTGAATCTTTTTTAAAAAATAGAATCCCAAATTTGATTTTAGTGAATCATGCCCTCTTCAGATCTCTCCAGTTCAAACTCTCCAATCAGGGATGAATTGCAGAAGCCTAATTATAAGTAGTAATGTTCCATGGACTGATGGAAGTAAAGGGAAATAGTCTATTTCTTCCAAATGATTCACTGAAATATATATTGAAACAGAAGTGAAATAATATTTGATAAAATGAGCTAAAAATTTTGGTTACAATATATAACTGAAAAGGTATCAGGATATATGATTGAAATAATTGACATTTACATTATATTATAATTGTAAAGAGTTTTTTAAAAATATATCATTAGTATTTGTCACAGGAAAAATTGTCTAGATTGAAAAAAGGTATTTCAAGTTTATGTTGGAAAGGTATGGAGGGGACATTTTACCATGGTTGGTAATATGCAAAAAAGCTAGAAAATTTTGAACTCAATTACAATACATTAATTTAAAAGATTTTAAAGGTTAATATACAATTAAAATCATAGGCTTTTCTTTTGGAGGTGATTGAAAATAGTTGGGGAAAAAAGAGTCATGGGATTTTGTTTTTGTAATTATAACTAAAGGGAGATTATTATGTGCACAAACATGAAAATAATGATATAATTCCCAAAGGAGGAATGGATGGTGAAAATGATGGAGATGGTCACATTGACAGCTTTGATCAGAAAAAGAACATTAATTAAATTAAATACTGACTGGAAACACCTTTTAGATTTTTTTTGCATGAAACAAAAGCAAAATGAAATTATGACATATGATTTTGATTATTAGAAATAAATAAATTATACAAAAATGCACATCATGGTATAACCATAAAGAAAATTTTAATTTGCAACATATATCTCTAACAGCTGTAAAGAAACTCAGAAGCTACTTCTTTATATATATTTTCTAATTTTCCTTCACTTTTGGCATTGGTTTCTTTTTTTTTACTCTTTTTTATACTAAGAATTAGTTTTTCTTAGTTTTTATCTTTCTTTTAAAATATTTTAATAAATAAAGATAGATAGATAGATAGATAGATAGATAGATAGATAGATAGATAGATAGATAGATAGATAGATAGATAGATCAGGCTACAAAAAGAAAAAAGAAAAAAAAAGAACTGTGTTCATATGATTCAACATAAGTTTGCCTATACTGGCTGCATCAAATTCATTTTCAGTGCTACAAATTATTATGTGCATTATATACTTAACCCTGGACATATTTCTGGCATAATGCATGCTACTATGTAGGATGCTGTCACTACCCCAAATTTATATAATAATGGCACATAAAGGCTTCAGATGGTAGCAAAATATCTACATGCCAGGAAAAAATATAAAATTGATTTAACATGTGCAGTATATGCCTGAAATAGAAAACAGTTAATACATGTGAAAAAAATAGGAATAAGAAAAGATTTAGGCCTTCCTGGTGTACTACTTTACAGGCATATTTGTGAAGTCACAGTTCCCTAAAACTGTAAAGCGAGAAAGATATTTTGGATATCCTCTATAGAAGAATAAGGAGTATTTCTACCATTTGAAGAAAGTCTGACCTGTTTGGACATCCCTGCATAGAGCAGAAATTAGATAATTCTGATATTGTAGTACCCATAGCTGTTAGCATCCCAGGCAAATGTATTGGATGAGATTTTCATAATTCAGGGACCATCATGTATTCATTTACCAATATTCTCATATATTCTAGCTGTCCTTACTTATGAGGGACAATGTGTGCAGGTTCAGTCTGGAAAAATCAAGATGATAATTTGCAAATGTTTATACCACATGTAATTTAATATATATTTATTTTGTCAAGCATTTATGAGAAAACAAGTAGAAGTATGAACATAATATATAAACATATAAGTATAAACAGGTATAAGTATACACATAATAAATTGGTACAAATAAATGGGAACAGTAGGACAGGGATGGTAGGCATGGTGGTGTGCTTATGCATTCCCCCTTTCAACCTCTTACGAATGGAGTGAGGTCCACAGTAGAGAATTTAAGGTTAAAGTTTTTGGGGCTTGAGGATGTAACAACAGAGTCAGATAGTGAGTTCCATGCCTTGACCACTCTGTTGCTGAAGTTGTATTTTCTGCAACTGAGTTTGGTTTACTTTGAGTTTGCCTGTGTATTATTGTGGTTGAAGCTGAAGTAGCCATTGACAGGTAGGGCATTGTAGCAGACAATTTTTTATACTAAGCTTAGATCAGACCGTAGGTAGCATACTTCTAGGATGTCCAGGTCTAAAATTTCAAGCCTGGTAGCATAAGGTATTCTGTTAAGAGCAAAGGAGTGGAGTACTCTTCTTGTGAAATACCTCTGGATTTGCTCAGTTGTATTACTGTCTGTTATACAGTGTAGAATCCAGGCAGATGAGCTGTATTCAAGAATTGGTTTGGCAAATATTTTGTATGTCCTAGTTTTGCAGTACAGTATATCATTACAGTGACACAGGCACATGTCAGTCTTTTCACCCCTGAACCCTAAGATAAATCTGAATAGATGGAAGGATGTATCCTGACCTCATTGGAAGTGCTTGCAAGCAGATGTAGCTGAACTTGCAAGATACTGTGTTATTTCCTATCCTCTTTCCCTATCCAATGAGTTCTGTGCAGATGGTAAATGTTGCCGAATAGGGTGTAAGTTTCTGCTATTGTTATTCTATAAGAAATAGAACTGTATCCGCTGGGAAATTAAGAGTCCTATTAAATGGGATTAAGTTTTGCTTTGTTCCATTTTGTTTTAAGGAAGCTGCAAGAGTCAACTTGACTAACTGTCTCTGCTTCAGAAGCTGGTACAATCCAGGCTATTGCAGAGTAACAAATAAAGCACACAGCAGGCATGCAAAGGCCTTCAGCAGTGTATAATTTGTATAATTGTGGGTGAACAGGGTGAAGCAATAATGCTTGGTGTGAGAATTAATGGTCTGTAAGAAAGTGAGCCTTCTTTTTTTCTCTCAGTATCATTGGGTGTGTTTCAGGGGAGACTTTCAGTGACTACAGTGAAATGAATAGTATTTACATTGTTTTTTCTTCTTTATTTTAACTCTCAAAGTTCTTTGAGAATAGGACTGTGGGGTGGGGTGCATATCTAAAATAATTGCACAACTTTACCTTTTGTTAGTGATATTTTGTGGCAATAGGAAAGTTGATGTCTCCTGGCTACCACTCTCTCTGGTGCTTCCAAAGATATATCAAGGATACATGCAGTCAGATTTTTTTAAAAAATAAGTGCCCCTTGGGAAACTAGCATCATTTAGTTGGCAAAGCAGTCTAACAAAATTAATTGGCAGTTTACAAGTCAAGTACTAGCTCCATTATTTGGATGTGGCTGATGAAAAAGGGAGGCTTGTCTGCCCCCCAAATTGAATCAATGTGGATTTAATGAGTAACAAAAACACAGGATTATTCATGCCTATTCAGAAAATAAACAAACAAACAAATACAGTTCATTCAATCCAATTTTTCCAATTATTTTAAAATGAATGCTCAGATGAAATATGAGTGCTGAAAACTTGTCAGTAAGACCTATAAAACAAAATTGTGATACATAAAATCCAAGTAAATTAGCAGCCTGGTGATATCACCTATTTCTAAAAAGATGGCAGTTTTCAACAATACAGCAAAAGTCCAGAGGTAAGTTAAAGAACACCTATGGGCTCCAGGTTGACTGTTATTAATCCAAGCAGTGAATATAACTTACAAAATTAAATTAATGAATAGTATATTTCGCAAGATATTAAATTGTTAAAATTACTTAGAATTCTCAAAGCTAATAAGATTTCCATAATCTCACGAAAGATGTTTAGGTCTTTAGGTTTTCATCATTCTTATGTGAAATCTTACAAGATTTTAGAATTAAAATATTAAATTTTTTATTAAATTAGGATATTTAATGAAATTACAATTATTTAATTGGAGTAACTGTCTCTGAAATTTCTGTCACTAAGTGATGTGGTCAAAAGTGCTATGTCATGTCACCAACCTGCTTAGCAACAGAAACCCTTGCAATCTGTTGCTGTCATTGAGAATTGTGGGTCATTAAAACTGAAACTCTGGTGCTTGTTTGCTGGCCTTCAGTAAGCTAAGTCAATGGGGAAATTCGCAGAAATTTGCAAGTTCTGGGTAGTTTCCAAGCAGGCTAGCAGGCTGGATGGTAGCTACTATAGTACAAGTGTGGCCATATTAGAGGTGGCTGCTGCTGGCTGTGGGAGGCTGCATAGGTGACTGTTGTGGTATACCACAAGCATGGCTGACCATCAGGGTGGGTGTGGGGAGGTACTGCAGGTAGGCACACATTATGGAGTATAAGAAGTTAAGCTTCTTGAGAGAAAAAGCAGCTGGGGTGACTTACAGGGGTAACTTGCAATTGTCCCTATTGGCTTCCCTATTGACTTTGCTTGTAGAAAGCAGCAGGGAAGGGTACAAACAGTGATCACATGACCACAGGTTGCTGTAATCATCATAAGTGCTATTTGTCTGCCAAGTGCTCAAATTGTAATTTTGTGACCATTGGGGTGCTGAGAGACAGCTAAAATTTCAAGAAACAGTCATGAGAACCATTTCTTCATTGCTGTTGTATCTTCTGCTAAATGAGTGGTCATTAACTGAGGATGACCTATAGAGGCTCTTTGGAAAAGTGATGCCACATCATGATGTGCGATCACTTGTAAGATATACAGTCAGAGAATACAGACAGAGAAGGAGTTCGCTATTAGTCTATGGGTGGTAAGAACAACCATTCCTTCATCTGGAAATTATTGGATGGTCTGAAATTCTAAAAGATACCCAACCTTTCTTATGGCCTAATAGCTTAGATTGCAGCACTTGTGTCTTGGTCATTTTTGGGTGGCTCATTTCCTGTTTTGCAGTTAACTGTGCAAGGAAGAAAACAGTTATAGGATATCTGCTCCCTTTCTGCTTTTTTGCTTTTGCAGCTTTCATCAAAGCCCTGCCAAATCCTTTCCAGATTTAACAAGACAACAGCATCAAAGTGGACCATGCTCCTTTTTGCAAAAACAACTATCCTTCTTCAGCTAATGACTGAAGTATTCCTTGTTTTAAAAACCACTGGACTAATAAAAAGCCATTTAATCAGTTCTCAGTTAAACAGGGTTCAGGCTAATAAGTACAAGAGCTAAACAAGAAACTAAAACTGCTTAACAAGCATGGCCATTTGAAAAGATTTCAAAGCTGGGGAGTTTATAAGGTCTCAATTGAAATAATTTGTCATTAAATTAAAATATACCCTGGATGCTTAGATGTTGAATTAAACATATTGGAATCGTTAAGAGGACTTTCCAGTTCTTAAAATTCTTATTATTTTATAATAATTTGTTATATTTTTACCTCTGTGATAGACTCTTTCATTCTTCTGGATCAAATTAAAAATGCTAGTTCTATAACAGTGAAGCATATAATTTATTAAACACTTTTTGTCCCCAAAATTAATTGCAACTATCTGTTCATTCTCATAAGAAGGTTTTAATTAAACAGTGTTCTAATTTATTTTACTGTTAAAATATAGATTACAAAGTGATTGCCATCTCACCCTATAACTTGCCCAATATGTGTATGTTTAACCATTAGTTTATAAAACAAACAATGAGGAAAGGAAAGGAAAGCTGATAGCTAACAGTGAGGATAGGTAGTCTACAGTTCAAAATAAGGCTATGAAGAGAATATAACAAATGTATTACAGTAGTTTACCCTTTTAAATTTCAATAATTTAAAGAGAATAATGCAAAGATTTTTATTTTTTGTTTAAAATGGCCTTTAGATAGTTGAAAGAGGTATGAAATAGTTTCCTTGAATCAAATACAACTGGAACTTTATATATATAAGTTATATATAACTTATAGTTTATATAAGTTTCATATATTTAAAACATTTTTTTAAAAAACAAACAAACATATGAACAAATATATGTACATATATGCATTTTACAGCAGGTATTGAGCATTGGTTACACTTTTCTTTTCTTTTTTTTCTTTTACCCCATAACATCGACATGATCTACCTTGTTACAATACCTTCCTCATTCTTTTAATCTTTTAATTTCACAGAATACTTTATGATCAAACGCACATCCTTCATAGTTTCATAACTTATTCAGTTGTCAAATGTTGCTTTTTCTTTAACCATTCATACCAACAATTCCACCAAACACATTCCAAACTTCATGTATCCACAATCTTTGTTGTTTTTTACCGTATATTTGCCTTGGGGTTATCCATTCTCTGCACCTCATTCGGATTTTTTTATGACCATCCTCTGAAGGGAAATAGACAGTTTTCCAATTTTTGGGTGCATAGCTTTATTCTGGTGCCAATTTATAATGTGTAAGATAAATATCTTGATTATAGTTTTTGTTTAATTTTGAATCTATCATACCCCAGCGAAAAGGGTTCAGGTTTCAAGTTTTACATCTTGTTATAGTTACATTTAGAATCCAATTTTAATATTTCTCCAAAACTTCTGGGCACTATGGACATGTCCACCACAGATGAAAGTATGTTCGCCTGGAGCACGAGACAGAGTGTTACACCTTCACCAACAATGTGGGGGGAAGGTTGGGAACATCTTAGCGCAATCTTGTTGGTGACAACTGCAACTGATTAGCCACCTCGATTTTATTTACAGATTATCTTTGTATAAGGCTGACATAGTATTAATTTGTATTTATTTCGCCAAATTGTGTTCCGTCACTTGTCTAATTCAATACTGTGGCACATTATTTTGGATCCAAATTATACAATTCCTTGACTATTTCTTCTTTTAAATGTTGTAATCCAAAAAGATATTTATCATATTTTAGCTAATCCAATTTCATTATCCTCTCCATGCCAAATCTTATCTTTATTCTGGTAGGTCATATTAAAACCAAAATTGTTCATTCATCTTTTTTGAAATGTGTTTGTATCTGCGCATAGGGCACCATGCTATCTCTTTTTCCCCTGATGTTGTATTTGAACTAATTTAATTTTTTTTTACATTGAATTATACTTATTTGTAATTCAATAGACGAGCATAAGTTTGAACTACTTGAGCAAGCAAAATAAGTGTGGTGTGTGTGTGTGTGTGTGTGTGTGTGTGAGAGAGAGAGAGAGAGAGAGAGAGAGAGAGAGCGCTCTCCACTGGGACTTTGAATGAAAGTGGACATTTTCAAAATATTGCAGGAAAAAGACCACATGAATATTTTCATGGTATCAAATATGTGATTAGCAATCTCCCGATTAAATCAAGCCCTGTTTTAAAATGTTCACTGATAAGTGAAGGCCAAGGAACACACGTCCTGGAATCTAATTCGTTGCTTAATGTCTATGGAGATTCTCAGTCAGCCAGGTTATGGTTGTCCCATAGGTGTTTTTCTAAGAGGCAACTGGACTTTTTTGTTTTTCTTTGAAGATTTTTTGCTTTTCTCCCAAGAAACTTATTCAGCTCTGACTGAAGTGAGGAATTGAAGGATTTATATTCCTTTCAAACAGCTGGTAATTTGCATTCTTTTAAGAATCATGAAGGCCACTTGGAGGTTTGTCTGTATTCTCAGGGTTGCCTGAATAGTGTGAATGGGTGTGGAGCCTTCTTGGAACTGTTGAGAGGACTGTGTTGTGGAATTCTGCTTTCTGCAAGATGTTTTCTGCCCTATGTCCCTTTATTATTGATCACAAAAACAGCCAGGTGAGGATGAGTCTGTGTTGTCTCAAACTGAAGGGTAAATGGTTCCTGTAGTCTGCAATTTTTGAAAATCAATTCATACACCATTCAAAGGGTGTTCATCCCAAAGTGCATAGCTAAATGTCTATAGCAGTGATGGCGAACTTTTTTGGTGTGATGTGTCAAAAGTATGTTTTGTCACTTCCTCTATTTCTGGAAATATTGGAAGTGATGAAACGGGCCCAGTTTTTGGCCTCCAAAGGCTGCAGAAGCTTCCCACGAGTTCTTGAGAGTGTGAAAAGGGCTTCCCCCGGGCTCCAGAGGTCCTCCAAAGGCTGAAAGCGGGCACTTCCAGTATTTCCAGAAGGCCCATTTTTTTGGCCTCCCAGGACTACAGAAGCTTCCCTTGAGCCTCAGGGAGGCCGAAAAAGGCCTCAAATGGGCAACAATCAGCTGGGAGGTGCATGCATACACAGTGCAGGTAAATTTGGTGAGGGCTCGTGTGCCCACACAAATGGCTCTGCATGCCACCTGTGGCATGCATGCCATAGGTTCGCCATCACAGGTCTATAGAGATTTTCAGTCATCCAAGTCATGGTTGTCCCAAAGGTGCTTTTTCAAGAGGCAACTGGACTTTCTAATTTTTTTTTAACTGTGTCTGTGTTCAACAGTGAAAGGATACAAGACAGAAAGCATCCTGCAGAAAAAAACAGGTCCACAACACAATCCTTTCAGCAGTTCCAAGAAGGCACCACATCCATTTTTACTTCTCAGGTGAATCTGAGGACACAGACAAAGCTCCAAGTGGCCTCAATGGCTCTCTAAAGTAATGCAAATGACCAGCTGTCTGCAAGGAATATAAATCCTTCCATTCCCCACCATCCAATCAGAGCTGAAGAAGCTTCTTGGATAAGAAGCAAAAAGTCTTCAACGAAAAACAGGAAAGTCTAGCTGCCTCTTGAAAAAGCACTTTTGAGATAATTCCTTGCTTATTTCGGTAAATCTACCTATTTTGAATACATGGGAATCATTTTTCCTTGAATGTGAGCTGCTTTAAATAACTAGATCCTTTGGGGAATTCCATCAGATATTGCAGCATTTGATAGTTGCTGGGTGAGTGAACAGAAGTTTGGCAAGACGAAGTAAAGGAGGGAAGAGGAGAAGGAAGAAAAGAGTGGAAGCAAGCAGGTGGAAAGATTGCTGACTGTTTCCTGAAATTTTCTGATTGATTGCTAATTGTTCCCGGGAGTACTCCTGATTTTACATCCTGCTGCTGATGGCTGTCAATTGTCCACTGTTTGTTTTCAAGCATTGTTTGCTGTTGACCTAGTTGAGGCAGCTTCAGGGGACATATAAGGAAGCTAGCTCCTCTGAGAATGAGCTCACTTAGCAAGCAAATAGGAATTTAGCAGGGGAGCAGGCAGATTAAAAAGAACATAGGAGAGTTGGAAACCTTTAAAATTAAGGTACTGGAAATACAATTGCATATCTTTCCAATGAAAAAAAAAATGAGGGCAGCACTGGAAACTGTGGATGCATAAGGGAATTTTTGATGAAGCTCAGGTTTGAAAAGAACATGTATAGGAAATGAAAGATGGGTATAATCATCCTGGAGATATAGCAGCAAGTAGCTAATATCTGCACTGAGAAAATTAGAAAGGCTAAAGCACAAAATAAAGTTGGGCTTGCAGTGAGGCTAAAAGCATCAAAAGGCTTTTTGGCAATGTCGGTGGTAAAGGAAGAAAAAGAATGGGACAGGCCTGCTGATAGAACAGGATGATAGAATAATAACAGGATTGGGAAGAGAGAAATGTTCCTCAGTTCACTCTTTGCTTTTGTCTTTTATCAAGAGAGAATTGTTCAAATGTACTTAAGATTATCACTGGACAATACAGAGTTGGTGAATAATCACGACCAACAATTTATCTAGTGTGATGCTTTCAAATCACACTAGAAGAAAGTTCCAGGTGATATATTGCAGACTCTATTAAGGCTTTGTGTTGTATGACATATAAGGAGGTTTTAAAACATTTAATTATCAAATTTGCAGATGACAAGGATCGTTGTAGGGTATAGCAAAATCTTAGAGCAGTGAGCAGCATGACTCTCTGGGAAATTCTGGAATATAAAGTCCACTCATTTTAAAGCAACCAAAGTTAAGAATACTGCCTTGCAAGACAGAGTCGAGACTCAGGAGGATCTTGAAAAGTTGGACCTGTTAGGAATGTAAGTCACCTAACAGCTATTTGGGTTGGAAATTTATAAACCAGGATAGACATTTTAAAACTGTATCTTTAAGAAAATGCAAAATTTGTAATTGGGTGTGGCCATAAGATGGAGTCAGAAACCGCTGGGTTGTTTTGTTTAGTTTAGTCTTAGTCTCAGAAGAAGTTTCAGTGGAGTCCTCCTGTTTCCTTTTGTTGGAGAGTGTTGCTGTTCTCTCCATTTTTCATATTGACTGATATTAAATGGATTTGATGTAAGTCTGATACTGAACTGTTTTGACATGGACTTTATTATTGGGATTATCCTGGATGAAAACTGAACTGATTTTTACCTGTGAATGATTTGGACTGCTTGTTTTGAACTTTTTGCCTTAGCCTTCTCTGGACGTAAAAATTAACATTACTGGTAACAGTGTATTCTGTTTTTTGCTGTGTGTATATTATTCAAACACTTCTCTCACTAGGTCTCCCTGTATGCGCTCATTCTCCTAAATGGAGAATGACTTCAAACACGGTGATGGGCCCAGGTCAATACCAGACTCAGATAACGACAGTAGTGTGAATGCACAGTACTGTATACAGATAGCTGTTTACTGTTTAATTGTGGTTACTATCGCTGTAAAGATGCAACAATGTCACTTCAACAAGTCTATCACTGATAACCTGGTTGGATGGAACAAACTAATGTTTCCTGGTCTATGAACGTGCAGTTTACTTCTGCGTAGAGAAGGTTTATGGAATGTAGTTCAAGACCCACTGGATGTAAATGCTTGGGATCCAGCTAATGAGGATAATGCCAAGAATCTTGCTGACTTTAAACAGAACAACGAACGAGCTCTTTGTATAATTGGACTAACTCTGAGTGACCAGCAGCTAGTCCATATTTGTGGAGAAGAGTCTGCTGCTAAGTGTTCGGAGAATTTGAAGAGGATTTATGTTCATGACAGTGTAGGTGCACACATACATCTTACACATAAACTGTTCAGAGTACGTCTTCTGAAAGGTGGAGAGTTCATTTAAACTTCATGAAAGGAACTTTTCAAGAGCTACATGAAAAAGAACTGATATTTTCAGAGCTGCATCAAATTTACATCATTCTTTCTTCATTGGATGAAAGTTATGATGATTATATATCTTCACAGGAAGTCCCGCCCAGAGATAAACTGACATTGACTGACATAACCGGAAGGTTGCTAGAAGAAACAAGAAGACGGCTGGATATGGACCAACTGAGAAAGGAACAACCACAAGAAGAGGATTTGTCTTCAACTGCCGATACCGTCAGGAAATGTTTTTCTTGTGGGGCTAGGTGACATATAGCTAGATTCTGTAAGAAGGAAAAACAACAGAATACTGGTAAACACCAGCAATGATCCAGGCTGCTTTTTAGATTTTATTATAGAACATTTATATCATAGATTGTTATATATTAAACATTTTGTTTCCTCCTGTGGATTGCTTTTCATCTGAATATATATCAAATTATTCCAGAGGTTTGGGGGAGGAAACAATATTTTGTGAAAAAGTAAACATAATGATACAATTAATTAATGATCCAACTGTACAAAGAAATCAATGAACACATTTTCATGAATCCCTCATCTATCACCTTGTCTTTGACAAGAATGCTCTGATTGGGAACAAATACCATGTAACTGATTTGTTTCTTTCTTTTTAAAAAAATCATTAGGAAAAAGGACACGCTGCCTGACTTAGTCCTCAGTCTTTCCGCTTGCCTGCCTGCTTGCCTCCTCCTAAAAAAAAAACCAAAACATATATTATTTTATTTTGGGCAGCCTTTCTGAAGATGCTTAGTAACCTCATCTCACCTCAACTTTGATAAAAATATACCAGTAGAAATTTGTCAACATTTAAAAATACATTGAAGAGCTAGGAATTAATTCCAAATAAAGCTTCCTAGGATTAAGTGTGCATGAGTCTGGTATAATGCTCTGTTTCAAACCTGTGTATTTCTGTGACTGCTTCACTATTGCAGGTCTTAATATATATGCAGAGTCAAAAAAAATGCAAAATATTTGGTTAAGCAAACTTTTATTCATTGCAAAATGAGGCTAAATAATGTATGCATGATTGGCATGCAAGTATATGGCTGGAATACTTAGCAGCTGTTCTGCAAGCTGGAGGGGGAGAGAGAGAGGGAGGGAGGGACAGGGACAGGGACAGGGAGAGAGGGGGGAAGAAAGAGAGAGAGAGAGGAGGGAGGGAGGGAGAGAGAGAGAGAAAGAAAGAGAGAGAGAGAGAGAGAGAGAGAGAGAGAGAGAGAGAGAGAGAGAGAGAGAGTTTGTTGTATGGCTGGCTACAGTTCAGCCATACTACTCAGACTGCGTATTCTACAAAGTCAGCATGTATGAATAATGTGGCAATAACTCATTGTATCGAGCAGGTCATAAACTAGCTGGAAATTTTAAACAGAAAGAAAACGAACTCACAGTAAATAGATTATAACAGGTGGAGGTGATGATGATGATGATGATGATGATGATGATGATGATACACATGGGCATGTGACAGGAGACTCCATTTCTTCCGGTGTGGCATGCATCTTTCCCATTATGTACATAGGCATTGAATATTTTGTGAATCCAACTCATCTGATCTCAGCCAATCACAGGCAAGTTATTCAGGTTGAGGAAGCAAATCAAGAAAATTTCTTCTGTAGACTCAGTTGATTCGCTAGACTATTTAATTTGTTGCCGGTTCTCTAGGTCATCTTTATCTTTGTGGGCTGTCTGCCTGCTATTTGGCTTTCCTGAATCTACCATCTATTTCCTAGTAATCTTTCATCTAGGAATTAACCATACCTGACCTTGTTAAACTTTTGTTCTTAGTTCTGAAATGTACTGTACATGATCAGGGTGTTTCTGTTGTATATCTGCAAAGCTCAATTTATTGAAATAAAAAAATTAACACTTTGACAGTGCAAGTCTGTATGTGATTGTATAAAAGCAAAACTCATTAAGCTCAAACCATAACTTAGCCTAAACATTTCTTTTCTTTTTTGTTAGCTGAAGTAAGCACATCAATGCCCCCAAAATATTTCACTGTTTCCAACATGGGTGAAACCATGCTCAATAGCAGTAACTGTGAGGGGGATCTTGGAGTCTTAGTGAACAACCAGCTAAATATGAGCCAGCAGTGTGCAGAAGCAGCCAAAAAAGCTAATGCAATCCTAAATTGTATTAACAGAGGGATACAATCAAGATCAAGGGAGGTACTAAGGAGGTACTAAGTACTGAGTACTGAATATTGGATCCAGTTTTGGTCACCACATTATAAAAAAGATGTTGAGACTCTAGAAAAGGTATAGGGAAGAGCAACCAGGATTATTAGGGGACTGGAGACTAAAATGTTTGAAGAACAGTTACAAGAACTGGACTTGGCTAGTCTAGTAAAGAGAAGGACCAGGGGAAACATGAAAGCAATCTTCCAAAATTTGAGGGGCTGCCACAGGGAGGAAGGGGTCAATCAATTTTCTAAAGCCCTGTGGGCCAGATAAGGAATAATGGATGGAAACTGAACAAGGAGAGATTTAACCTGGAAATAAAGAGAAACTTTCTGACAGTGAGAACAATCAACCAATGGAACAGCTTGCCCTCGGAAGTTGTGGGAGTGCCATCACTTGNGTCAGAAATGGTGTAGGGTCTCCCGCTTGGGTGAGGGGTTGGATTAGATGACCTACAAGGTCCCTTCCAACTCTGACTATCTGTTAATCTGTTAACTGCTCTTCATTTTTTTTAAATGTAGTTTTTCTCCCAAAGGGGAAGCTTGGTGCATATTTTAATTGTCAATGGTCAAGCATGCCAACTGTCAGGATTCCGGCAGTTACCCCAATTATATCATGAGTCTTGAGCCAAACTTCCAGAACTTCAAAGGGTTTATTGGGAGTTAACATGTCCAGCACTGCCTGAGTAAAGCCAACTCTAAGACACAATTCATTGTCACCCTTGACCTTGGTTTTCCCCCATCCCCTGGGGGTATCATAATTCATATTCTCCAATGAGACACAGCCATAGCCAAGAGTCATCAATCATGTTCTCAAGTTAAATTTTTGTGCGGCAGAAACTTCAGTCACCTAATTACTATCTCTGAAAAACTATGTATGAAATGCACTTTCAATTTCCAAGCTGCCAAACTGCTCTTCCAAATCCCGTTCCCCCTCACTTTCTGTTGGCAATTCTAAAATGACTATAGAAGTATTTATGAGTTGACACAGGCATCCTATGTTTTACCAGACAATAATATTTCCAATAACATCCAGCTCTCACCTCCTTGCTCTTCCAACTTCCAAAAAATCCCAAGGGATTTTTGCGAAAATTACTCCTTTGTTCATGAAAAGTAAGCTATTGTAACCAGTGTTTGACTCCCTGTGCAAATTCCCAGAACAAATTTGTAGAGGGCAAAATGGCTGCAAAGAAAAGAGGAATCAGGATCTGATCTAGATTGGTTATGGGGACCAGAGTTTTAGTCTTCCGAGCTTTCAGAGTCAATGTGTTGAGAGAAATTTCCTGAGCATGAGCTAAAGAATGAGTCCAAAAACTTAGAAGACTACGCCTCTGGTTCCAGTGAGCAACCCAGATTGAATCCTGCAACATTATCCTGGGACATGTATATTTGCCTTCATTTGTAAAAAGAAGATCAGTCATATCTTCTTCTGCTCTTTCAGCAGAACCAGTGAAATAAGGGTGATACTGAATTATGCTTCTGATTTTCCAATAAAAAATTACCTAAAACCCATCAATTTGTTTAAGAAGAAGATAAAAATGTCTCTTCTCTTTTTCCTGGCAGGTTTTTTATTTTGTATGGACACAGGAGAAGAAGAAATTTCTCTAATCAGTGAAATCTGAGGGAAAATCCATGATTTTTTTTTAAGGATTGACCATAATTCACATTTTTTTTCATAATCTGAAGAAAAAATATCAAGATTAAGAGGACAGGGAAAATACAGTTCTGTGTGCTTGACATGACTTTTAAAGCCCTTTATGTTTCATGAAAATATTGATGAAACTGCACTCTCCAATTTGTCTCTGGAGGTGGTAAAATATAAGAAATCTCATGTGCACCTGCTACCCAGTGTTGCAGAACAGGCTCGTGGACCTCCAACAAGGCAATGGGGACATGGAGCCTGAGTTGGAAATTGGAGGCAAGGGTGAAATCTGATAGAAACTCAGGATGTGCAAGGCCCCAACAGAGGCTTAACGTGAAGGGAAGAAGCAGCGCAACCTCCTGAAACGCTGGTGCAACTCCCAGCTGGAAGCAGTGGAGTGCAAGACAGGATGATAGATGCTTAATTGATGCTTCCTTCAGCCTGCTCATCACACTGATGAGATTGTGCCATGTATGTTGAGTGGCCCTACAATGAACAGGGCATTTCATAAAGAGTTGTGTTTATAGTTTAAATGTGGTGGACTCAGTTGATTCAAATTGTTATTTGGTAATAAAGGCCATAGTGTGGCAGTCTGTGGGAGGGGGTGGACCCATCACAGTACTCCCAACTATGCTTGCACTGAGGTTTATCTATCCCACAGCTATTACCCCATGTGCGCGCCAAACGCGTATCCCCTGCCCCCATCCGCACGAGGTCACTCCTCCCTGCCCACAGCTATCCTGGCCAATCCCACAGCGATTCGCCAATGCCAAGACTCCCACCTCACACGTATCTCCATCAAGGTAGGGCCCACCCCTCCTGCAACACGCGGGTGTACAGCCTCTGACGCCATCCGCAGAGTCTCTATCCCACCCACTCTCTCATCCTTGACCCAATCCCACAAGCATGCAAACGCTTTAAACGCATATTCTAAAGTTTCCAACCAAGAATTATTTTGACTAAAAGAACTGAAGCAAGTGTGCTGAAGCAAAGATAATATATTATATAACAAGTAAAAGGAAAATGACCCAAGCTAAAAGTGTCCGCAAGCAAAGAAAAGTCAACCGGAGTAGCCACACGCCAGTCTCTGGCACTCCTTCTCGTCAGCTGCTTGTAAGGCGTGCCCATCAATCTGCAGGGCGTGAAGAGAGGTCCAGGTCTGCTTGGATGTGGGCTGCTGCTGGAGTCCTGGTCTGTAGGTGCCATTGCGGATGCCTGGCCCCAGAGAGGAACAACAGGGGTCGGTGTGTGGAAGAAAGCTTTCAGAGAGCGTGGCTCAGGTCCTGTGATGTTGATGAAGCCCCTTCCTCCATGGAGCAGTGGGTATCAGTCCCAAGACCGAGATGACAGATGTATCTGAGGGCGGGCTTTGGCTGTCTAAAGTGCTCCGAGGAAAGGAGGAGTGATAGTGGGGCTGTCGTGCGTCTGCAGCTGAGCGATGCGTCGCGGAGGCCATTGGTGGCATCTATGTGGTGTGGGGGCATGCTGTGGCGTGGGTAGCCAAAAGTGCTGGGCAGTGCGCGCAGGGTGGCATCGGTGGCTGTCAGTGGCATCGGTGTGGCCAATTGGTTGCGCATTGGTGGCGCGGGGCATCGGGTGGCATTGGTGGGCATCAAGTCGGCACAAAGGGTGCGTCAAGAGTACCTGTGCCTGCGGAATCTTAGGAAAAGGAGCTGCCTGTTGCTGCTGGGAGCTCCTGGATTAGCTGTAACCTTGGTAGGTGCGATCAGGGGCCTTGAAAGCTCTGGAAGGCAGTGGACCATTTCAGCTTAGCGTCGGGGGAAGAGCAGACCTGGGCTGGGTGGGAGAGGGAGTGTTCAGGCGTGGGTCTGGAGGGTTTGTGCAGGAAAGAACGGTGATCCTGTCCTTTATCAACCTTGGTACTGTGAATTCAGACATGTCCAATGGAGGGTCTGGTTGATGTAAAATAGGTAGGGAAGGCTTGATATGGTTTGAGACCGGTCATGTCGTTTGTGTACCCATGCTGAGAGAGGAGAGATCTCGGCTTGCTCTTAATGGTGGTTTCCGCTGACTCCTCAGCCAGGATAGGTGTCTGTCGCCTGCGCGGTCTGGCTCTCTGCCTGCTTTCTGTGGAGGTGGGAGCTCGGGGGTTTGGTAGTCGGGGTTGCGTCTCTCGGTAGCCGCAGTTGCCCTCTCCCTTAGCTTCCCACTGTGTCAGGAGGTCCTTCACGCACTCTGCCAGAGAGAGATGCAGCTGTGCGGGGGAGTCGTCCATCGTAGGAACGCTCCACAGATACCTGCCTAGACATATTAAGCTGTAGTCTTCTTGGGCAGAAGAGGACTGGCTCTCTGTGGGCGCGCTGGAAGAGACGGGTGCGTCAGAGGGGCTGCTTCCTCGTGGGCAGATCTCACCCTCCAAGAAGCTTGCACTGCGCCATCATGTCTAGGCTATGCCCGGTGCCCATCAGGGCTTGCCCTGGCCTGGCCAGGCATTTCTTGGAGGTGTACGCCCAACCAGGTGTGCATGTCGCTTCCACCAGCTAAGGAGGAACTTCCGAAGTGTAGCCGCAGGCTCTCCACCTTACTACTCTGCCAGGCCACGCTTAGTTTCCTTTTGGCTGTCCTCGATAGAGGCCTGTGTCTCGTCTACCGCCCGGCCCCATACGATACTCATTCTCCTCAAGCCATTCACACGTCACTTCTCATCCTCATGTTTGGCTTTCGTTATGCCTCTTCCTCCCTCTGGCCAGGGCCATCTGGCCGATCCATCAGCGGGGCTTCGGAGAGGTTTAGGGCGGCTGCTGCCACCACACCACCACCACCACAGCAACACTAATAAGGGAGCTAACAAAGAGGACAGAACGGACCCAACCAGACGACCAGGCTATCAGCCAAGACCCATGCACAACCAGGAGCACAAGCCAGGACCGAGCAGCACCTTGACAGCACAGCACGGGCAAGAGCACAGCAGAACTAGAGAGGTGACCACCAAGATGAGGAGCGACCAGGAAGCAGGCGCCAGCGAGAGTAAGGCACCCGCGAGCACCAGCAGGACCAGGGAGACACCAGAGCACCAGCAGGACCAGCAGAGACCAGCAGGACCAAGGCAAGCGCCAGCAGAGTAAGCACCAGCAGAAGCACCAGCACCAGGAGCAGCCGCCAGCAGAGTAAGCACATCCGCTTCGCGCGGTGCCTCCCCCAGAAGCCCCTGCGGATGTGCATCCATCCGCTTCCATCCGCTTCTATCCACTAGGCTTCCGTGGAGCATCCGCTTAACATCCTGGCTACATCCTCCCCCCTTCCGTTCCTTTCTGTTGTTGTCTGCTCTGCTTTTGCAAATTCGGGGCACTTTTGAGAGTGGATAACAACGGATGGAACATTTTCTCGTCCGCTGTTTCCTTTTTACATACGTTTTGCATCCATCAGCCTATGTGACAGGTCCTTTACTTTTTGGAAAGCAATTATGATCCAGTTATTTCAATAACTTGAGGGGGAGTTAAAGGGTTATTTTTGGATCCCCCCTTGAGAGGGAATGTTTATATATGTTATGACTCTTCTTCAGTGGATAATTTTTATTGCTGTATTTTTTTTCATCTTATTATTATCTGAAGGTCTCTAAGCTGCTAAGAGTCAGTCAGGAATGCAGTGGTGGTATATGAGCCAGACAAAGAAATACATTAAACATATGGGAGCAAGTCTGAATTTAAAACCTTATGATGACTGATAAATTAATTATCAAGGACTGAAACTTCTTTGTGCCAATGGTTTCTTCCAAAATGTTTACATCAGGAAGCTCTAGCTTCCATGACAGAAACTGTATTATTTTTCTTTATGCAAATTAAAGCTGTGTGGTATACTTTAAAGTGTACACTTTCCTTACTGTTTACATACTTAAGATTTAGATGTGATTTTGCACATATATGGTATATTTGTTATGCACATTTTCTAACATTTGTGTTACCAGTAAATAAAAAGATGAAGGAGTCAAAATAAAAGAGGAATGAATTAATTTCTTTTAAATACTGTTTAACTGAAGGAGAAGATAAGAATCTATGGTCCCTGAACCACTACCAAATTCTGGACTGTCTTTTTATAGTCCTTCCAATAATTGGATTTTGCCTGCTTGCATAAGGAATGCAGCCTCCATTTTACATTTTACACCCCCATTTTATACCCCCATTTTACATCATGAGAGCAGCCAATAAAAACATCTGTGCCATGGAACACAGACACTGTTCAAAGTTCACTTTTTGAGTATATCAAGCAAACTAGGATGAATATATTTTCCTTTTGTGTACAGAGATAATTTTTTTTGTCAGTGACCTAGATTGTGGCAGCAGAATGCAGTGCAGCAGACTAGATATTTTAATGAAGAAAATATATGTAAACATTAAAGGATAAAGTATTCATAGTATTTACATATTTCAAATGTGTTATAGTTCTATGTCTAAAAGAGCAAAAGCTTTGTTTTTTAATGTTAGGGAAGCTGGCAATTACAGACTTATTTTGCGTTACTTTTCACCTGATGGTTATATATTCAGAAATTTCTAGGACCTGATTCTGTATGAATTTCTTGTAATGGCTGCTACAAGGTAATGAGAAAAGAGTATGTACACAGGCAATAGAAAAAGATTACAATTCTATTCCAGCTAAATATATATATTTTAATTAACTAGAGATATTTCTAAATAATGTATTTCCTTTATATTTCATTTACTCATAGGTATTAGTATGACAGATTTAGCTTCAATTTCTCAACTCTTGTTTTGCATTAATAACAGGAAATAATTTAAAAATAATTAATCTGCCTTTGGATGCCAAGTAGCAGAAGCTTTTGTTAACTTCCATGGCAAAATTCATTTAGAAAATCTCACAAATTGATTGAGATAATGGACAATGATACAAATACCATATCAACTAAGAGCCACCCCTCCAACTTGAGAAATAATGGAGATGCTAAGCAGCAGCAGGGAGAGGGACTGAAGGCACCCCATAACTAAGAGGCTTCAGACTCAAATTTTCTCACCCATCAACAGAGATAGGAACCAGCCCTGAAAAAACTAGCCCTGGTTTCTAGCCTGGTGCTTTAGTTGCTATACCAGACTGGCTCTGGAATCTCATGCCTTTAGGATCCACTATATTTATAAGCTGCCATAAGGTATGCATTTCTAAAAATGTATCAGGCATAGTATTAAAATAAAGGAAATAATTTTGGTGTAGTGGTTAAGACATCAGATTAGAAATCAGGAGTGTTCTGGTTCTGCCTTAGGCATGAAACCAGGCAGCTGACCTTGTGCCAGTCCCTCTCTTTCAGCCCTAGGAAGCAAGAGTAGCAAACCACTTCTGAAACTTTACCAAGAAAAGCACAAGGACTTCTCCAGGCAGTTGCCAGGAGTAATACTGACTTGAAGGCACCTATAATAGGTCAAATTAAATATTACTAAATATATAGATGCAAATTTACTAGATGTAAATTGATGGTTAAAACTCCCATTAAGTCTTTGGGGCATGATTAATTTTGTCAAAATGAATATCTCATTGAGATTAATGTGTATTCTAAGAGGGATTCCATATTAATTCCTATTAGATGCTTTACATAGATAAGTTAATGAGAAAATTGTTATGGCAGTCAAAAATCCCTCAAGCATTCTTGGCCAAATTGAGGTTGTCTTAGAAAGATGGCAGCTTCAACTTACCCGATTTTCAACTACATTTATTTTAACATCTGTATTATCTTGGAAAATACCTTTTATGATTACACCTTCTTTGGACTGTTGTGGGAAAAATGTCTACCTTAATAAGGAACCAAAATATTTGGAGATAGATGCAGCAAACTATTTTTATTGACATATATGCTCCAGTGATCACTGGGTTCCTGGTCAAAAGAGAAAAGAATTTTGAACTAAGCAAGGTTGTGACCTATATACCTCCAGAAATGTTTCATAGGAATGATAAAGAAATTGGTGCACTTCATACTGTGGCCTTTACAACCCCAAAGTATCAACTGATAACACTATGGCTACAACAGTGCCACTTTATTCTTCTCTACAATTGGGATGCTTATCTGCAATAATTACAAATACTAATATATGTACCACAACCAATGGCAATTACTGTGCCTAAGTGCTCCCTTCCTTCATGCTAAAAGGAAAGAGGACAATCTAGTTTTTGTGATCTGTCTCCTCTCTCTTGCCTGCTGCTTTTTATTTCTGTGCCTTTTCTCATAGTTATGTGATGGATAAGCCATCCATGGGTGGAATTCTACGGTTCACACCTATTCGCTAGAACCAGTTGTTAACATTCTAAGCATTTCAGAGAACTGGTAGTTTGAAGAAATTACTGGTCTAATCCTGTAAGGAAGGCAGGAAGGAAACATTCTGGTGTTGCTTACAGGACTAGACCTCTTGACCACCTCTTACAGGACTAGACTCTCTTGACGTTGCTCACAGGACCAGACCTCTTGACTAGACGTCCTGTCTCAGGAACTTCTCTGGAGTTTTTTCCCCCTCCTTTGCTGGTACTTTGCTTGTGTGGAGTCACCATTTAAAGTTGGCACTGGAAAAAAGTGATTTATGACCACTTTTCACACTTACTACTGTTGCAACATCCCTACAGTAATGAGAGGTCAGACGAGGAGATGCATGCCTTGATTGAATTGGCCACGCCCAGCCAATAACATGACCACCAACTCACGTCCACCCAGTCACATGACCACCAAGCCATGCCCACCAACTAAGCCACATCCACAGAACCGGTTGTTAAAAAAAATTGAATCCCACCCCTGAAGCCATCATATATGGCAACAGGGCCACAGGGTCTATCTGGAAAGCAAGCATGTAATACCTTTGAAATTGTGGGCATGGTTTAAGGACCAGGTATACAAAACAGGCATCTTTGTTGCCAATCTTGAAAACCTCTGGGCACATTTGGTCTTTAATGGATAAGTTAATGTATTTTGATCCTGAATCACATGAGAAATTAAGTTCCAAGTTGTGGAACAATCCAAGTTTGAAAATATTGGGGAAGTTTTACTGGAATCTTCCAATTAAACAAAGAATCAATATTTTAAAGTTTGTTTCTAATTCTTGTCTTAAAGACTTTTTATAGTTGAATATGACTCACTTGCAATATTTGCTAGGCAATATTTGCAGTAAAAATACTAATGAAATAATATGGGCTGGGTGTTTCATTATCTATTGATAACTGCTCTTCTTGCTCTTTTTGCTTTCAAAACTTTCAATGATATGATTGCCAAAATAATAAATTATTTTGTAATAATAAAAGATCACGTCTATTTTGTATTTCACTACATTCATGAAATATTGTCTTAAAAATACAGTCAGTTTGGTGCAGAGCTTAAAGCGTTGGCCTAGAAACCAGAAGACTGTGAGTTCTAGGCCTACTTTAGGCATGAAAGTTAGTTGACTGGGTGATCTTGGGCCAGTCACTGTATCTCAGTCCTGGGAAGGCAATAGCAAATTTCTAAAATATTGTCAAGGAAACTGCATCAACTTGACAGGCAGTCTCTGAGATTTTTGACTGAGATTTTTTAACAAGTTCAAAAGTACTATTGATTGATTGCATTTTGTGCTACCAATTAATTTTTGACTCCTAGCAACCACATAGATGGTTTTTCTCTATGACATTCTATCCCTAATCTGGCCTTTCAGGTCTTCCAATGGTGTATTCAATGACAATGTAAGCTTCACTTTGCTGTAAGTCATTCTCTTCTTTTTTCTTTCATCTTTCCCAGCATGAGTCTGGCTCTTCACATATTACCACACTGAATTGCAGCTCATTTTCTGATTAAACTAAATATTTGGATTTCACATTTTTCCCCTTCTCTCTCTCTCTCTCCCCAGATTTTTTCTTTTCTCTTTCTGTTAATAATCTATGTCAAATTGCATACAAAGGGATTGACTGCAATAGGTATGTTTAAATTTGTTTTGCAGAGTAAAAGGCAGAATATGAGCCTCAGCTTTGATGAAATGCATGATCTATTTAATAAAACATAATGGATGGCATGAAAGAGAAAGGAAGATCAAAGTTCCATCTGACAAGTATAAGGTGGGCAGCTTTTGCTGCTATATCCTTTGGGCTTTCAAATATGACCTATTTGAAAGCCCAGAGATGAGGAAAACTGCTGGACAGTTTGAACACACTAGAAGTGCTCTATTGGTACATAATTTTTTCTCACCTCTGACAACTTGTTGATTTTTTTCCCAGCCTGTCTGAGTCATCTTAGAACTTTTATCAAGTGACAACACTTCCTCAAAATGTGAGACAGTCTGATCCATAATGTGATAGTAATATGAAATCCTTTAATATTTATGTAAGGAAAGCAAGTTGAAAATAACCCCAAGGTATATGGCCAGGAAAAACCAAACATTTGCCAAAAATTAAGGGACCAGCAGCAGAAATTTCATTTCTGCTCATTCCTGCTCTTTGAAACTCCCCCACTTCTTTCTGTTGACAAATATAAAACATGTATACAAAATGTTTTATGAGTTGACAATACTGTACGGAGCACCCAAAAAGACAATGAGTGTGTGTATCATTCCTAATGTGCCAATTCTGTATTTGACAGAAGGTGAACTACTGAAGTTGTTCTGTTTCCATTGTGCAGAGGGTATTGCCTTCTCCATGTAGGTTTGATATAAAGTTTTCCCTTCCTAGCTGTGACCAGTACAAAACTTGCACCATTAAATAAAAAGGAAGACTTGTGAAGCTGTTTTATACTCATGAAGCATTTTTTTTTCTCTTTGCGGGCACCTCATCTGAATTCCTACAAAAAGAAATAAGAGTCAGCAGAATAAAGAAACATATGAGAGAATGTGCAGGTTTTACTTAGATTTTATTTAATATCTTAATATATGTGCTTTTATGCTACTTCATTCAATGGAATAAATAAGGGATATAACACTTAGCTTAATATAACCAGGATAGTACAATATCTAAATAACAATTCAATATTCAGAAATAATGGGGCTCAGGAACTATTGTTGGGCAATCAGGACTTAGCCTTGCAGGATTACTGGAACAACAACAATCACAGACTAGACAAAAGTATACCATGTGTGAAAATAACATCATTAGGGCCTGCTATTCTAAACAAAGCAAATGTTTGAACATTTAAAAGAATTTATCCAGATTCAAATAGCACTGAACAATGCTTAGCAGATCAAAAGAAATAGAACACCTGGGGTGAAAGTAGGCACTTCTGTACTCACATGATGCTTGCAAAATCTCTCCTGCAGGCATCCTTATGAGGTTACTGTGGCTACTGGTACATGAAATATGGCCATGCTAACATCAGCTATTAAGAAAATAATCTGAGAAATTTATAAGGCTTTTAGTGTAGATTTTTCTTCTAAAAGCATTTTCTGCATTTTAGAAGTATACATAAACATAAGTATGCATAAACACATAAGACTATGTATTTTCAACATTTTAAAATTGTTTGTCTAATATGAATTTACAAATACTTGCAGAATAGCTTCACTCATCCTTAAATTCCGGCAGAATTTATTTCTTGAAAAAAACATTCACCAACTATCTTCAATGTACAATGCAACATGGAGTCTTGCTTGTTCTTCTTGTTTCTTTCTTTCTTTCTTTATCATATGTACATGGTCACCCATCCCATAACAGTTATTTGTATTCAGACCAGATTCTCAATTGTTTTCTGTTGAGGTTTATGATGTTTTGTCTTGTTTTGTTTAGTAATACTTTGTGCAGAATACGTCTGCGCACAACTTTTCTTCATCAAGTTCATACTTGAAAGCATTTTCCAATCTTGAATAAATCTATTTATTACAGTTGACTTTACTAGTGCTATGATTCATCCAGATTTATTTATAATATTCTTCTTAACAGGATTTTCTAGTTTATTTAAAACTCTTATTTTTCTTATTATTTGATGAGGCTTTTTGTATATATATATTAATTTCAGGCCAACTGAATATGAAATATACTTTTCTTGTATATTCAGTTGGCCTGAAGTGTGTGTGTGTGTGTGTGTGTGTGTGTGTGTGTGTGTGTATGCCTATATATACTGGTGGGGAGGNTTGATTGGTTGATGGAGTTGATGTTTGCAGATTGGGTGGATTTTTCGTAAGAACATGTATGGATGAGATATTGGCTCTGTGTCTATCAGCCTCCTGTGTTGTAACGACCTGGGTAATGGGCTGTGTGATGACCTTCTGAGTTCTACTGTTTTGACCTCCTGGGTCTTGTGCTGTAATCTCCTGGGTTGTAATGACCTGGGTCATGGGTTGTGTGATGACCTTCTCAGTTCTATTGTTGTGAGATCCTGGTTCTTGTGCTATAATCCCCTGGGTCGATGTGTTGTTGTGTTGTAACATCTGAATTGAATTACTGGACAATTGGCTTGGACTTAAATAGTAAGGAAAGGGTTAAAGAAGATATAAAAGAAGTGTTTGAAAATGGCAGAACTTTTCTTGGAACTAAAAATGGAACTAATAAACATTAAAAAATGCAAAATGAAAGAAATGAATCATGCTGTATTATTTTACAATTATTAGAAATGGTGATTCTGGAGAAAGAAGAACAAAGAGTGCCAGAAGGGCAGGTGCTAATTAAAGAAAAAGAAGCCAGCTTCAATGAACAAAGGGAGCAATGACCATCAAAACGAAGGGGGGAAATGGGAATTAAAACTTGGAGGGTTGAAGAGGCAGTTAAAAAGGGAAATGTCTTGAAAGCCAAACAAAGAAAAAGGAAACAGCAGAAAAGGAAATTATAGGAAAAAAATCTTAAAGAGGGAGGGGAATAAAAATTGGAATAAGAAAAGGAAGGAAAAAATGAAAGGGAAAATATGTAATAAGAGAAGGAACCAGAAAATAAAAAGATATGGAAATCAAACAAAAATAATTAGAAATTGTTTAGACAGGAGGCACAGAGACAATGGGTAGATAAAGATCAAAGCAAAGGGATTCTGCAAGGTAATATGTTATAATTCATAAGAATGTATCTTTTAAATGTTAATGAAACTGATATATTTTTTAATTGGCTTTTTATTTAAGGATTGTTGTTAATTTATGTATGAATAATAAAACAAAGAATATAGTTTCAATGAATTATGAGGATTCTAGTGAAAAAACTAACACCAGTTTCTATAATTAACTGAATAGATCAATATATTTGAAACAACAAATGATTTAGAAAGTAATTGAGGGGAATACTATGTGAAACCTATACACGCACACACACACACACACACACATACACATGTGACATATAGTAGTTAGGAGATTATTGTTATTAAACTAGAATGTGATATTATATAGGGATTATATTACAATAAATGTTGATTATGAATTAAAGGGGAATAAATTGTGGGATGTATAAGAAAAAATGATGGCACACTCCAATTGATACTTAAAGGGGGAAATTTTGGGGAATTATTACATTTAAGATGGAATTTATTGAATAATGAAAGAAAAGTATGTGACAAAATTGCAAATGTGATAGATAAAAGTATAAAGGTACAATGAATTTAGAATTAAAAATAAGAATGTTAGACTATAGAATAAGATTTGAAAACATTTATAGAAAAAGGAAGTAAAATAAGATATAAATTGAAAATGCATTTAATAAGTGTAAAGAAAATAGGAATAATGCAGAAAATTTACTGGAAAATGGAAGTAATGATATGACATAGAATTGAATGTGCAAGATGAATATGTACAAAGGTCATGTTTGTGTTGAAGTGTAAACTTGGAACCACGTTATTCACTGAAAGAGATGTTTTTAAAATATAAAAATAATAAAAAATTATTATAAAAATGGGTTTGAGGCTAAACTACCGTATATACTCGCATATAAGCCAATCTCACATATAAGCCGACCCTTAAAAAACTGCCCCAAAATGAGGAACCCAAAAACTTCCCATATACAGCTGAACCCCACAAATACCATGGTGTTTCAACCCCTGATCTCACACCGTCAGGCTCACCGCTCCACGCAGATTCTGGAGGACAGGGCTTTGGCCGTGACTTCCCTGAAACAGAGAAGTGAAGCCGCAGAGCGCGAAAAGGCGGCAGAGGCAAAAGTTGCAGCTGCATGCGCCATCCAGAAGAAGAACATGGCCGATTTTCACGCACGTTTTCCTTGACGCGAGGGCTGCCTAAAGGACGCAGCTGACAGGGCAGTGCGAGAGACCAAGACTCTCATCACGGAATCCGTCAACACTAAGTCGCTGGCCAACTTCCGCACGGCGTTTTCCTTGACTTAAGGGCTGGCTAAGGGCCAGCTGACAAGGAGTGCGAGAGCCAAGATTCTCATCCGTGGGAAGCACGCCATGTTAAATCGCCCCTGCCTCCACGCGCAATACGAGCACGGCCAACCAATAATCAGATTTATGCGCGTATAAGCCGACCCCCAAATTTGGAAAAAAAAAAGCGTTCTAAAGTCGGCTTATATGCGAGTATATATGGTATACAATGAACACTTGCAGGAAGTAGATATGTCTAATAGATAGATCTTGTCTAAAATAGAGAAGAAGTAAGGTTGACATGATAGCAATCTTCCAAATACTTGCATGTTTGTCACAGAAAAGAAGGGGTTGGCCTATTTTCCAAAGCATCTGATGACAGGAATAAAAGGTAGAAGATTATCAAAGAGACATCCAAGACTGATCTGAGGAGAATTTTTCTGATAGAATAGGTTGCTCCAGAAGTTGTGGGTGGTCCATTACCAGAGGTCTTCAAGAAGAGATTGGACAGCCATTTGTTCAGAATGATATAAGGCAGGGGGTGGGATTCTACATGTTTGCACCTATTCACTAGAACTGGTTGTTAACATTCTAAACAGTTTAGAGAATTGGTTGTTAGAAGAAATTACTGGTCTAATCCTGTAAGGAAGGCAGGAAGGAAACATTCTGGTGTTGCTTACNCTGGAACTTCTGTGGAGTTTTTTTCCCCTCCTTTGGTGGTACTTTGCTTGTGTGGAGTGACCATTCAAAGTTACAATGGCATTGAAAAAAGTGACTCATGACCATTTTTCACACTTACGACTATTGCAGCATCCTCACAGCCAACGAGGCCAGGTGAGGAGAAGTGTGCCTCGATGCCACGCCCAGCCAATCACATTCCCACCAAGCCATGCTCACCAACTAAGCCATGCCCACAGAACTGGTTGTTAAAAAATTGAATCCCACCCCTGATATAAGGTCTCTCGCTTGTGCAGGGAGTTGGGTTTGAAGACCTCCAAGCTGCCTTCTAACCCTGTTATTCTACATTAGGCTTCTGAGATAGACTTTGAAAATCAAATATAGGAGAGTTGGAATAATGTTTTGTTAGAAGATATACTCTTGAACATATGTAAAGAGTTAAAAGAATACTGAGTAATGAAGTAGAGTATCTTATTGAAAAAATAAAATATGCTCATATTAAAATTTATTGTCTGTTAGCTTATCAATGTAGAGGTTGTCTGACTCCAAAATAAATCTGGGTAGCTTACATTTTAAAAACAATGCAAAACAATAAAAATGTGAAGGACCATATACATTCAGACAAACTGTGCCAGATATATCACAAAAGATAAACTAATGGGGATTGCACAGCTACTCTGCCCCAAAGCTGGGAGTTGTTTTGGCTGGAGACTATGGATTTAAACCAGCTATCTATGAATGCTAAATGAAACTCAATAGATCTGAAATAAAAGCTAGATTTAGGAAGGAATCCCCAAGGATGTAAATGAGTCATCCTATCTCAACTACATTGAGAAGAGTGGGAAAGAAAAAGGAGTAGGGTGTTGCCTTTGTCTTTTGAACACAGAATAAGAACATTTAATTTATGGAATACAAATTAAAGAACCCTTTTCCAACAGTGACCATAACACGATTGACTTTGGTCTCAACATATGTCCACACAAAAATCATCACAACGATGGAATCCCCAATTATAACTTTAAAAAAGGCAACTATGATCTTATAAACAACTATCTTTCATCCCTTGATTCAGCAATTTCTATTCACTGGATGCAATACTGTAGAAGACCATTACAACATATTTTTTACTGAAAATCAAAAGAGTCATCAAACTATATGTACCAATAACAACTCCCAAAACCAAAAAAAAAAACAAAACCAAAAAAAAAACAAATTACCCATAAACATAAGGAAGCTTCAATCCAAAAAGAGATTAACCTTGCCAAAAAAACAGAATCTGATCATGTTGCCAACGTTCAAAGTCGATACACAAATTTTATACCACCAAGGTAAAGACTGAATGCACCAATTATCACATAACAAGAAAACCTTCTATGCACCAATCTTCACCATGCTTTCTACAATTTTGTACACAACAAAGCTAAAAGACTACAAGGTCCATCCCATCTCTGAAAGGACCAAATGGTAAAGACTGCCAACGGACGACCATTCTAAAGACAACCTCTAAACACATTCTTTGGTTCAGCTATTTGTAAACAGCAATCGGATCGATGCCCCAGCTATTTCCTAGTCGAACCACAGACACTACAATCCAATACATTATCGAATGTTAATCCAAGAAGAACAACATTGAAAAAGCACTATGCAATCATAAACCATCTCTGTTGCGACCAATTAACATATGGCCTATACTTTCTAAAAAAGCTATCGACTTGCCTGCAGTGTATCTTTGCATAAATCTTTGAAAAATCTATCAGGACCAGCTCCGTGCCACAAAACTATGGTCACCAAGCCATGGTATCCCATTCTTCAAACAAAGGGAGACCCCAAGGCTCTAGTTGAAAATTACAGGACCTGACTCTCTTTATACTGCATCACCTCTAAAGGCATGGAACCAAATTATTAACCCAACATCCATTATCCTCCACTTAGAGACAAACTACCTACTCTCTAATAAACAATTTGGTTTCAGAAAAAAAACTATCCTGTAATGTGCAACTCTTACACTGCAGAAACATTATGGGCTACACAATTCAATCAGGACAAGCAATAGACACAATATACATAGACTTCTGTAAAGGCTTTGATTTCAGTGGTACACAACAAAACTACCCTTAAAACTAAAACCTTAATGGTATCTCTGGGCATTCTGCATAACTGGAGAGAAGCATTCCTGTCAAACAGACAACAAGATGGTCAAAATTGGGAGCGTCCTATCAAATTCTGTACCTCATCAACAGTGGTGTTCCCCTAGGGCAGTGTTCTAGGACCAACTCTCTTCATACTCTACATAAATGATCTCTGTGATCATATTCAAGAGCAACTAGGTTTCTCTTCGCTGATGATGTAAAGCTATTCACAACACACAGACAATACTGCTTACCCTTTCAAAAAGACCTCAACTATGTATCAGAATGGTCAAAACAAATGGCAACTTCAAATCTCAACATTTCTCTGTCTATACATATTGGCAAAAAAAAATCAGAATAAATAAATACAAGCTGAATAGTCAAGACCTTGTTTGATGATCCAAACTCTGTCAAGGATTTGGAGGACTCATCTCTAATGTTCTACGTGCTAGAGCCCACTGTAACTACATAGCCAAAAAGGCATTAAGAGTTGTTAACCTAATCCTACATAGCTTTTTCTCTGGTAATATCACCATCTACTAACGAGAGCATACAAAACATTTGTGTGCAGACCATACTTGAATATAGCTCATCAGTCTGGAACCCGCAGTACGTATTGATATTAAACACAGATTGAGGAAAGTCCAGAAATATTTCACAAGTAAGTTCTCCCACTCCACTACTCGTTGCAGAAACCTTTTTGCCCCAGACTTGAAATTCTAGACCTAGAAGACCAAAGAACTATGCCCGCCTTCGGTCCGATCTAAGTATAGTATATAATTATACATTGCAATGTCCTACCTGTCAATGAATGTTCAGCTTCAACCAGAATAACAATAACAAGAGCACACCCATTAGATACCAAACTCATGAAGTAAATCACACCAAACTTGATTGCAGAAAGATGACTTCAGCAACAGAAGTGGTCAATGTCTGGGAATACTCTACCCGACTCTCTGGTTTCTTCCCCATCCCCAAAAACTTTAATCTTAGACTGTCTACTATTGACCTCACCCCTTTCCTAAGAGTTCTGTAGGGGACATGCATAAGTGCACCAACGTTGCCTACCGTTCCTGATCCTATTGCTTCTTTTTATATGTATCCATTTCATGTATCCATAACTATGTTTATATTTATACCTGTTATCTTATAATTGCTTGACAAAATAAATAAATAAATAAATAAATTTAATAGGCCATGGGAGAGAAAATCACAGAGAGAGCATGTGGAGACCCTTCCTCTTCTCTACCTTTTGCCATTTGCTCTACTGTCAGAAGTACTCAGAGGTATAAAAAATGGTGTTGAACTCAGATATGAAGTATATTTGATGGAAACTTTGACCTTCCACTGACTTCTCTTTGGATAAAACTGGACATTTTTTTGGTGACTTTAGTCAGGACTGAAGTGCTAAAACAATATGAACTATTTCTGCCTTGCCATTTCAGACTTAAAATGTAGCACATCCCCCCCCACACACATAAATTAATCACAGAGTGGATAAGTTCTTTATTCTAAATATTTCCCAATCTAGTCAAAATGAATTTTCTCTTCTATAACCATTTCTTTTCCATATATCTTTGCTTTTCTTCTGAAATTAGGGGCTTCACTTTCCTTTGCAGCTGTTATTTTTGGGTCTTCCAAACATGATGAATAAGCATTTTTGGAAAAAAAGAAAAGAAAATTCTTCTGGTTTATTTCCTCCTGCATGCTGGGGAATTGATGTAGAAGTGCCTTGAGGTTTTGAACTTATTTAGATGAATGTTGAACTATTCTTGAACTGGGATGCAGAAGTACTCTGGAAGCATTCAACCCTTGTCTGCTGCACCACATTCTAATCTTATGCTTGTAAGAATTGATGATGTGCTACAAAAAAATCATCATTTTTCAATTACATTCTAAAGTTTTGTTTTCCAGGGATTTTCATGTTACATCTTGCATACATAAGTCATAGCTGTAGAAATAATACTTTTTACCTACTCAAAAGAATTGCTTCTTTTGACATAAGAATTCGAACATAAACCCAATGTGGATTTAGACATTAAAATATTTATATTCTGCTTATTGGATTTAAAAATTGGGTGTTTAACAAAATTTAATTATTTAACTGAAGGTTCTCTGATCGTGGAGAGTACCCCAGTTTTCAGCTTTGCTGTTCTGGTTCTTGAAAAATTTCAGATAGTGGTGTGGTAGCTTCTGGAGGTCATCATTTTTCCACCCAATGAGTTAGTAACTTCAAGTTCTTCTGGGTTTGTCTGGTGGTAAACCAAGAAAGCATATTGATAGCAGCAGCAAATCTTTGGTCTCTAATTTGAGAGAAAGGGAGGGAGGGAGGGAGAGGGAGGGAGGGAGGGAGAGAGAGANAGGGAGGGAGGGAGGGAGGGAAGGAGGGAGGGAGGGAGAGAGAGAGAGAGAGAGGTAGGTAGGTTACCATAAGGTGTTGTGAGCAATAATGGTTCTTAGCTGGTGGTACTGCACGTTTTTATAACTCATACATGTAAAAGAATCGGAAGGGATTTTGGAAATCATTTATTCCAATCCCTTGCTAATTCTGAGAGTTGAAGATCATTTGTTTTTTATTTTTTTATTTGATTTGTCAATTACAAGATAATAGATATAAGTATCATCATGAGTAAGAATACAGGAAATAGGTACAAATAAATGGGGACAATAGGACAGGGACAGTAGGCACCATGGTGCACTTATTCATGCCCCTTACAGACCTCTTTGGAATGGGGTGTGGTCAATTGTGGTTAGTTTGAGTTTAAAGAAGTGGGGGTTAGAGGTTGTAACAACAGGGTCAGGTAGTGCATTCCAGGCATTGACCACTCTGTTGCTGAAGTCATACTTTCTGCAATCAAGTTTGAAGCAGTTACATTGAGTTTGTATCAGTTTTGTGCTCTTGTATTCTTGTGACTGAAGCTGAAGTAGTCATTGACTAGTAGAACATTGTAGCAGATAATTTTGTGTGCTATGCTTAAGTCTAACCGTAGGCGGCATAGTTCAAGGTTGTCCAAGCCTGGTGATACAGGGTATTCTGTTATGAGCAGTTAAGATATAGGTATTCTGTTGCTGAGGTTGAGAAATACTGCACTAGAATCAAAGCCTCCCAGACTTTTATGATATACCTGGTAAAAGGAAAACTGAAATCAGCTCTTGAGAATCTAAACAATTCCTTGCATTTGTTTATGAAGAAAGATAATTTTCAAAGCATCCAGGAGGTTTAGAAAGACATAACAATCTGTTTTTTCCTGTACTATTCAACCATTACCAAGATTTTTGATAACTCAAGATCAGTAAATTTTAATATGGGATTAGAATAATCTTTCAGCCCACTTTTTAAGAACTATTTTACTTTCTATATGTGTGTAAGAGAAAGAGAGAGAGAACCTATATTATGTTCTCACAATTATACTCTACATATTTGTTTTGGAAGCTGTCTTCCAAAAATGTTAGGATAAAAATATTAAAGAGAAAATGTAACAGCTAATAAAAGTAACTTATATTTTATGCAGATTTCTAACTTCCTTTTATTACATTTTTTTTGTTTATCCACAGCAAATAGATGCCTGAACCATTGATAGTGATAGTTTATGAGACATGGATGCTTTCTTTTCTTTTTCCTGCCAAATGTTTTCCTTTTGATAGTTGTACAGATACAAGTCCTTATTTAAATATGAATAAATGAGCTTGGATTTATGGTACCCCACTGTAGTTGGGCACTGTCAATAGGGCAGCTTAGTTATAACAGAAAGCAGTTTCGATTTCTCTTTACGTTAAAAACTTCAATCTAGCACCAGTCCTTAATATATCTGTCCAAGAAGGTGTTTCTATTAGCATGAAAAAGAGCCTGAATTTGCAAATCCCTTTTAATAATTCTGGCAAGGATATGGGTCTCAACAGTAAATCATTTCTTTCTCCCTTGTTACCATGGATACCATATTTTGTTCTCTGTTTTGTTTCTCCTCTTGATCATATTTGACTCTTTGGTCCTGGTGTCCATGGTGACATACTCCATAAAATAAATAGCTCTTAAAAATAGTTTGTTTTTTGAGGTTCTCCAAACTGTGGCTTTAGTGTACTGTTTCAGTGTAACAGAATGGCAGGTCCCTATTTTTTTTTTCTTTCACTCATTATCAGGAAACTTTAATGGCTTAATTGGATACCGATTCCATCTGTGAAATCTTAGTACCAATCATTGTTCATCTTCCTTTAATCATTTTTTGGGAACAGATGCCATACACTGAACATCAGTTACCTGCTTTGATGCTTCAACAGATCTTGAATTCCATTCTGAATCTCATACTTTAATCTGTGTTCTGTTCAAACCTTCATGAAGCAAACTCTGTGGTTCTCTAAGATGAATTGGATTGATGTACTATTCAAGTATATACAAATTTCATATTTTTGTTTGTCTTTCAGCCTCAGTACAAAAATTATACATGTGTTGGCAGAGAGACAATGTTCTCAGTTGATGTTGGCCAGCTTTATATACTATTTCTGGAATGGACCGAGAATTTAAATAATTCCTGTTCCAGCAGATCTCTATAATTTTGAGTGGGATTTTGTTTTTGGATATAATTTAACTGTATGCCAAAGGAGATAACAAGGAAATACTGTATTTTATAGCTGTGTAAACAAATACATGGTATGCCTATAATGCCTTTTGAAAATTCCAAGCTACTTATTTATAAATAATATGTTGTCTTAATTTCCAGTTCTAATATCATCTTCCCACTGTAAGTATCCACATCATATACTTATTATGAAAGTTAATTTCTGAACAAATTCAGAAATAATATCAATTACAGCTCCATAATCTAAGGCCAAATTTATACAAATAAACTAATACAAAAAAAGGTTGCACATCAGGATGCTCAGTTAAAATTAAGCAAAACCTAACTGGCCATGAATCCAGTACTGTTGCAATGTCTTTATCCTTTTAAATGGATATCCCATCAATGTGCACAGCTCCAATTGGCTATTTTAGCAGATCAAGAATAGAAACCTTATTTTTGTTTAGTTCACTAATGAATTATGATTTTGCTAACTCAATATATTGTGACCAATGCTAGCATTAGTTGGAGTAACAAACAGCCATTCACACAAAAACACATGCAAATATAAATATATTATTGATAAAACTATATATATGACACAGCGTTTCTTACATTCCATCCATAATATTCTGCATTAGCTTCCATAAAGCTGGAAATATGGATAGTAATCAAAAAAATAGGACTTTCTCATAATAAATTTATTTTCTCGTAATAAAATAAACAGTAATAAAGATTTGATTGTCCAAAAATAGGAGCAGGAATGTCATTCAATAGTTTATAAATCTTTTCTTCATGATGTCTGGGGTCCATCATTAGATCTTTATGTTTTCTTATAGGGATGCTGAACCCATTCTCATCTGCTTCATCACTGCAAACAATATTACTCCCTGACAGTCTACTTTGCCTTTCTCAATAATCTCTTCCATTTTCAGAAATAACCACAGCAAAAAAAAAAAAAAANACCACACAAAAAAAAAAAAAAAGGTCCATCCAGTCCAAAATCATAAGGGTCTGTATAGCAGAAGGTAGGGAAATATTCTCAAATACATTGCAATCAAAAGATTGTCAATGGTTAAATGGTTACTGTGAGGAACAAGGATGAGCAGTTGAGTAGTTTGAGAAAAAGCACAAACATGATATAACAAGCCAATTGCTGAATTTCCAAAACATAGCCAAGGATTAAGAATAGCAGTGAGGTTTGTTGGCACAGATCTAATTGGTAAAGGGTTATATGTAGCTGGTTTGTAACCTGAGCAAATCAGGTTAGAATTTTAAGGCTTAGTGCCAGGAAAAGAATGGGAAATAGAGGGGCCTGAAAATTCCTCATTTTTTAAAGCATCTCATCAAATAGAATTACATCTCCTGTTGTGCTCCCTGATTTGGAGAAGGCTGGGGATTAGATCATTCTGGTGTTTCTTAGATCCTCAACTGAGTTTAAAATCCAAGACATATTAACTTGAACAACATTGAAAATTATTTAACATAAATAATAAATACAAATTTGTATTTATTATTTGCATTAAATAATTAAATGCAAATTTGTAATAAAATTAGCAGAGGCCACAAATCCTGAGTATGACTGATTTGTAATGAGAAATCCACGCCTAAAGGAAGTAAATTAAATGTACCCCAGTTAATCTGATATCCAGCAAATAAATCATATGACCAAAATTTATTCATGAGGGCTGGTAATTTTTAAGCATAGCCACCTTATTATTACAATAAGGAAAAACTTTGTATTCAAAAGAAGCAACCTTTATATCACTTATGTGAAAGGGTGTTGTAATGTTTATCTCTAATATTTATAATTATTAGTTGTTGGTCCTTTGAGATGGATCAAGAATTCCAGAAATGGAATTGTAGACAATAAATTGGACTATACAACACAGAAAACAACAAAGCAAAGCAGAAAAACTCTCCCTAAATCCTTTTTTAAAATGACAGATGAAATAAATTTAAAAGATGCATGGAGAGAAAGAAATGCTAAGACGAAACAATATACCTTTTATTCCAACAGACATTTATCATGGTCCAGAATAGATATGATATGGATGTCAACAGAATTGTTTGCTAACATCCAAGAAATAAATATTGAAACAAGTACTTGGTGGATCATAATCCAATGACAAATAAATGGAAAGGACACAGAAGAACATCTAGATGGACGTTAAATAACAGTATACTAAAAGAAAAAGACTTTATACAGAGAATGGAGAAAGAACTGGCTTTCTTCCTCAAAGAAAATAAAAAAGAACATACATCAGCGCAGAATCTTTGGGACAATGAAAGCATATGCAAGAGCAGGGTGGGCCACAATGGCCCCTTTACAACCTGTGGACTTCAGCTCCCAGAATTCTTGTCCCAGCCAGGCCCAGGAATTGTCATGATTATGCCATCTCAGGAATTCTGGGAGTTAAAGTCCACAAGTTGTAAAGGGGCCATAATTGCCCACCTCTGTGCTAGAGGCTTGATAACAGACTATACAAGGAAAGGAAACATCATGAAAAGACTAACCTCTAAGACATTAGAGGATGAGTATAAAGGACTTGAAAAAGAGTTACAGGAAATGCCACAGAAAAAGGACATTAAGTTAAAAATGGATATAATTAAACATAAAATGGGAATTACACAGAGAAAATCAGAGGTGTGAAACAGGACTATTTTGAAGATGCAAATAAACCAGGTAATGGTGAGCATATAAACTGAGAAAGGAGAGAGAATCAAGGAAAATACTGCAATTAATGGATGATCAAGGCCAAGCTTGTTATGGAAGTAAAGAGAACAAAATCATACGAGATTATTCATGGGAAACTATACACACAAGAGAATATCGATGATGAAAAAGTCAAACAGTATTTACAGAATGCTAATCTAACCCAGATACCTAAAGAGACTGACATAATGTTAGAAAGCAAATATAACAATCATTGGAGTTAACTGAAAGCACATAAGAAGAAAAAGGCACCAGGCCCAGATGATTTCCGGTGGAATTTTAACAAAACGCTACCAGAATTGTTGACATTTCCATTGTTAGAAGTTATGAATGAAGTTATGTTAAAGAAGAGGATCCTAAATCATGGTCAGAAGCCTGTATTACACTTGTCCAAAAGAGGACAGCGACCCATTATAAAATCAAGAACTAGTAAAATCTATTTCCTTACTAAACGCAGATTGTAAAAGTTTTGCTTCAATACTGGCAGAAAGTCTCAAAAATAGTTAAATAACTTTATCCATCCTGATCAAAATGGATTTCTGCCAAAGAGATGAATTATAGACAATATGAGAGTAATCTTGGACACTTTTGGAATACTACGAGGCACACCCTGAAAAACAAATGGCTTTGAATATTTTTAGATGTGCAGAAGCAATTTGACAATGTGAAATTGCAATGTATGTTATTTCAGCTGGAACAGATGGGCTTTGGCCAAAAATTTATCCAAACAATAGAAGCTATATATCATAAGACAAATGGCAAAGGTAATGATAGAGGGAGATCTGATGGACTCTATTGGTATAAGAAAAGGAACAACACAAGCATGCCACTGTCACCTTTGTTGTTTGTGTTAACCTCAAAAGTGCTGAATAGAAATATTAGAGAAGAAAAGGATGTAAAAGGGATGAAAATTAAAAAGGAAAAAATTATTGCAAATCAGCATTTGCAGATGATTTGGTTTTCATCTAGAAGATCCACTAGAAGCAGCACTAAAACTGATAGAAAAAGATAGAGGTTAAGGGCCGGTTTAAAATAAAGACAAAACAAAGATTTTGACAAAGAATATGTATTAAGAAAACGAAAGAATGGAGGATGTTTTGAAAATCCAGGTCACAAATAAGATGAAGTACTTGGGATACATTTGACAACAAGATATAGTTCACTTAAAGAGAACAACTATATTAAAACTCAACAGCAGATAGCGGCTAGATTTGGAGAAATGGGAAAAATTACAACTGTTAATTAATAGGGAGAATATCAACAATCAAGATGAATATATACCCAGAATTAATTTATTCGCAAACAATTCCAATTAGGCTTGGAAAAGGATTATTTTGAAGATTTTAATAAAATTATGTTGAATATATATATGGCAAGGTAAGAAAGCAAGAATAAAACTAAAAACTTTTGCAAAGATGATAGAATAAGTGGAGGAATTGGTTTGCCTAATTGGGAGTTGTATTATCAAGCACAAATTTGATATGTGTTAAGGAATGGATAACGTTAAGAAATGCTAGATTGTTGACATTGAAGGACATGATTGTTCTTGGGGTGGCATGCCTTCTTATGGTACAAGGGAACTAAAACACGGCTAGTTTGAAGACACTATATATGGGACTCTCTGTGGTTAAACTGGGAGAAGATCAAAAGGCAATGTTATTTTGAAAATTTCAGTCTGGCTATGGACTATTGAAGCATTCTCTCATCCTACAATATACAAAAGAACAAACAGTTAGATATCGTGAAATACTGAATTGAAAAGGTGAATTTAAATCTGCAAAAACTAGAGGACAAGGTATAAAGATGAATTGGTTTTCATATGCGCAAATACATTCTAGATATGATAAAGATTCAAAGACAGAAGGTTTCTATGATAAATTGACTGAATTAGATAAGATTTTGACAGGTACTGAGAAAAGGTGATTAAAAATTATATGAATATTTGTTAGAAATTAAATTAGAAGAAGAACAAGTTAAAGAAATTATGATTGCTTGGGGGAAGAATTTTGGATATGGGATTGATTTAGAGAAATGGCAAAAATTGTGGTCTCAAAATATAAAATGACAATGTCAACAGCATATAAAGAAATTTGTATCAGATGTTTTACAGGTGGCATTTTCCCCGAACAAGAATAGCAAGAATGTTCAAGAACAAGTCTGAAAAATGCTGGCGATGTCATCAGATACCTGGCTCATATTACCATATGTAGTGGACGTGCACGGATGCTAAAACATATTGGACTGAAATCCTCACGATTGGAAAAAATGGCAAAAAAGCATATAGACTTAAAAACAGATATATTTTTATTGGGAATTTTACCTGAAATATAAGTAAAGAATTGAAATATTGTAAATGTATTAACTGCGGCTAGAATTGCATTTGCTAAAAACTGGAAAAATGAGAAAATACCAAAACAGGAGGAAGTTATTAAGAAAATACTGGAATGTGCTGAAATGAGTAATTGATATTTGAAATCAAGAGAACAAGAAGATAACAATTTTATAAGAATTTGGAATCTATTTTATCAATGGTTAGACAATAAAACATACTAATGAAATATGTAGATTTTTAAAATATAATGAATATATAAAGATTTATTATCTTTATTATATCTACAAATGATTATAGGATAGATTTGAGATGATAATATGAACTGCTATAAAACAAATTAAGTAAAATTGTATTTAAGAATATTTGATTGACAATACAAGAACATATACAATGTAATTGTAAGTGAAGACTATGAAGTGGAAGCACAAGACAATTTGTAAACCAACCGACACACTGTATGTACATATATGGAAGATGGCTTGATGTTTTTATGTTGTGTTTGTCTATGTTTTTCTTAAAAAGCAATAAAACTTAAAAAAAAAGAATTCCAGAAACGCCATTTTATTATTGTAGAGTAATGTAACAGAATGTTGATTCTTGAAATCATCTTACACCAAATAGAATCAAGGCAGGGTTATTTTGGATTTCTCTAGTTCCTCAAAGCAGAAGGTTCATAGATTAGCACTTGATAAAAGTTATAGTGAGTCCTTGGAAAAATAGAATTCAAATGTGATATGTTTCTCCCTACAAAGACCAGAATCATTCAGGCAATACTTATTTTTTTTTACCCATAACACTCAATAAAGGTGAAAGTTTCACTTTAAAAAGCAGGACAAGAAAGAGCATTAACTCATTTGGACTTTCATGTTGAAGATGAGTCCTGAGAATACTATGAATAGCCAAACAAAGTATCATAGAATGGATCAGATAGAATACTTATTTGAGGCACAAATGACTGGCTTAAATTATCTTGTTTTGGGATATATTATGCAATGACCTAGCTCTCTGGAGAAGATGGTGTTCCAAGGAAAGGTGGAACAAACAGTGAAAAGAAAGACAAGAAAAGGATACCAGCAGCAATGTGAATAGACTATGTTATAAGCAATAATGGATTCCTAGGAATTTGGATAAAATTCAGAAATTTTTTTAGACCACCTTCAGTTGAATTTAAAATAAAACAGAAAATATAGCAAATGGATATCCAAAAATATTTCGACTGATTGGGCAGAATATAGCTTGGATTCAATAACTGATTAAATCTCAGAGCCACTAGAGGATTAATTAGACTTTGCAACAATTCTCTCAAGTTATAAGAAAGTTAGATTTTAGAACTGAACATTCCTGTTTAGACTAATAAATGTACAGAAGTGTTAAAGTTTATTCAGTAGGAAACTTGTTTAATTTAAATTGGATTTTTATTTTACAGAAAGGTTTGGTGTTATATCAGTAATAGACTCCAAAAATAAGGAAAAAAATGTTTTGAATTCACAGAAACATGTAGGGTCTCTCACTGATACCTTGAGATATTATTTTTGAGAAGTATGAGTATTAAAAATTCAGTATGTTTAAATGTCCCTTATCCCAATATATCATCAACTAGGAAAGACACACATACACTGGAAGAAATACTAAATAATAGTTTAACAGGATATTTAAATGCCACTATTATTATCCATGTGGTAAGATGCTGGGCCTGTGCACTGCTGAGGATGGCAGGTTGCCAGCCCGATTCTTGTGAGTGAATAAATTGTGGAGGGAAAAGAAAGGAGCCTCCCCCGATTGCCTATACACAATTGAGACATCCCATGGGTAAAGATAACACTGCCCGAAAAAATTCCTGTTATAGAGGCAGCCAGCCACCTCAGTGATTCCTGGCTAACATGTGTCATACACTAAATAAATAAACAAACAAATAAATAAATAAATATCCATGTGACCTTAAAATAAGAATGAGGAAAGCTGAGCAAGGATCCTATTCTATATCTTGAATTTTCTTCAGATCAGGAGCAGAATTCTTTTGACAAGTTGGAAAACCATTGTGGATAATGTCCAATCTATTTCCATACTCTCACTCAGTCCCTATATTCAGATAAATTAGAGCAAGCCTCCATACCATTCAGTTCAGTTTGTGATTGTATAGCTTGATGTTTATTAAACATCAAATATCAAAATAGTTAACTAAGAAAAAGTGCCAGAGGGCAAACAAATGGACTGCAAAACAGCAAGAGAGAGAGAGACATAAAACACTAGCAATAATTTATATTACCCATTTATCTATATCTCAGTATATATTAAAAATCCAATAAATTTCTAGGGCCCCTGGGAATGATATTGTCCCAGTCTTAACCCCTTCTATGTATATAAAAGTACAGTAGCAGAATAGAGTTAGAAAGGGAAAATATCTTTGTTCCCCATCATAAAGAAAACAATTGGTTGATATATATAGTTCATTTAACATGATAAAATAATAATGGAGTCAGGATGAAAACCTTTTCTTCATCTAAATTTCATCTAGAACAACTAAATGGGGATGACATTTGAAATAAATAATAAAACTAGTGAAGTAGATTATATTTTTATTCAAATTCTTTATTCACAGTAATTCTCTTTAATATTAAAGACATGGTAGAGAGTGATAATTTCCTTCTTACAATGTTAGATAAATTATCATACCAAAAAAGATACCCCCTAGAGAACTTGTGAATTGTTAGCTTCCAAGAAGGGAAAGAGACATAAATGATCACTACAGATGAAGCACAAACAGGCTGATATCCTCACGAGTCCTTATAGAATTATTTGCATGTCTTTGCATGTCTTATAGAATGCAAATCTATACAGGCCAGAACAGAAGATGTAGACAGAGTATCAGCTGCAGTTTCCTTCATGAGGCCATGCCTTTTGATGACAAACTCTCACCTTCTTTGGGAATACAGACAATGCAAAAAGAAATTCCATAAGGAAACTCATTGTGAGAAGAAAAAGAAATCAATGGAATCTATTCAAGCGCTGAATATAAATTGCACCCAAAGATTATACAATCTGTTGAAAGCACAAAAAATATTATTAAAATAATATGAAAAAGTACTTATTGAAAAGATGACCAGAGCTTCTAGGAAATTATTGAATCCAATTCTAAAATAAACAGTTTGGAAATATTGGTATCAGGACCTATTCTTCTTTATGATTCTATAACATATGAAAATCAATAATCTTCAGATCTTTCTAATCTATCTAGTAACTGTCTTAGTGGTACAAGAAACAATAGATAAATCAGACAGGAATTGTTAGGAGCAATTACAATAATTTCATAAATAAATTACAATATATTATTATTATACACAAAAAACAACAGTGTACACAGCAAAGAAGATAACTATGCTGGGTTTCGTATCACAAATCACCAGTCAACCACTTCCCAAGTGTTTAGGACTGTGTGATGTATCAGCGGATTATGCGAGCAGATCCCAATAAAATGGCCTTCTGCAGTGCCAATTGGTTTTAAGTGCTTGCTGAGTACCACTGGAACCACCTGCACTGATTTATGCCAGTTCGATTCTTAAGTCCTGATATCTGGTGATTTTTTCAAGTTGTTTTTCATTGATTTTGCTGTTACTAGGTATGGCAATGTTGACGATCCACACTTTTTTCTTCTTCACAATCATGATATCTGGGTATTGTGATCCAAAACTTTGTCAGTGTGTATTCAGAAGTCCCACAGTAGTTTTGCATGCTCATTTTCAACCACTTTTTCAGGTTTATGATCCCACCAGTTTTTTGCTACAGGCAGATGGTAGTTGTGATGCAAGTTCCAGTGGACCATCTGAGCAACTGTGCTGTGACTTTGTTTGTAGTCAGTCTGAGCAATTGTCTTGCAACAGCTCAGCATGTGATCAATGGTTTCATCTACTTTGCCGAATTTTTCTATTCTGGCTTTGAATGTATTTATTCTGATAGCTTGTTCTTGGGCTGCAAGAATCAGGCCTTCTGTCTCTTTCTTCAGTTTTCCATTGGTCAGCCATAACCAGGTCTTTTCCTTATCTACTTTTCCTTAGATCTTTTCAAGGAACTGTCCATGCAGTGCTTTGTTATACAAGCTGTCAGCCCGAGTTTGCATCACTGTTTTCCTGTATTGATTCTTGGTTTGCTGCACTTTGAGCACTTTGAGCAGCTTCCTATTGTTGACCTCCATCAAAGCTGGTTCAAAACTGAATGTCACATAATCTGCCAGAGCATGCTTCTCTTCTTCAACTGTCTGCTTCACTTGCAAAAGTCCTCTGCCGCCTGCTTTTCTGGGCAAATATAGTCTGTCAACGTCACTATGCGGGTGCAGTGCACAATGTATGGTCATCAGTTTTCTCATTTTTCTATCTAGGCTGTCCAGCTCTGCCTGTGTCCAGTTTACTGATGATGGGTATGGCCCAGGTATTTATAGCCTTGATGGTGTTACCGCCATTCAGTTTGCTTTTTAGAAGTTTTCTGAAGTTGTATGTATTCTTTGCTGATCACATTTTTCACTTGCCCATGCTTGATATTGCCCAGCTGCAGTATGCCCAAGTATTTGTAGGCTTTGGGTTGGTGGCACTTGATGGCTTGTCCATTGGGCATTTCGATTCTATCATTTTCTATGATTTTTCCTTTCTTCAGTGCCACTGTGGTGCATTTGTCCAGGCTGAACTCCATGCTAATGTCAGTGCTGAAAATTTGAACTGTGTTGGTCAGTGACTGGATTTTGATTTCCAATTTTCCATTTAACTTCAGATCATCCATGTAGAGCAGGTGAGAGATTTTTCTAGAAAAAAATCTTATGATGATGATGATTTAATCTTTAGTTAGATTTACTGCTTTTGGGGCTGGTTGAAAGCTCAACCAGCTCGAGTCCTAACCAAGGACCTAGGAACTGTTCAGGTAGCGTCGGAGGATATACAGTAAGCTGTTCCAAGTAGTGAGGTAGCCCTTAGGTATTGCTCCAAGGGCTCCAATTATTATTATTATTATTGTTGCTGTTGTTGTTGTCATTGTCATTATTAATCCTCTATTCAATTCATAGACTGGGACTGGTAAAAACTTAAAGGCTCAGGTCCTAACCAAAGACCTAAGAGCTGTTATTATTATTATTGGTGGTGGTGGTGGTGGTGAATGTTTAGAATTGATTTTGTATGTTTACCCACTTGTCAAGTATTATTATGGTTGATTGTACAGTCAATCAGATGCTTAGATTAGATTTTACATTTTTATCCACCTATCGAACCTTTCCAAAGGACTTGGGATAGGCAGATAATTTTAAAAGTATTGTCACAGAATATACAGTAAGTTGTTCTGAGTAAAGCTGCCTTTTGCAATAGATTGATGATTTTGTCAATGTTGATGGTGTTAAAATGATGCTTCTGTTGTTTGAGGATTGCACCCTAGGAACTATTGGTACTTATTTTGGTTTCTTTTGCCACAGTTGTGTTTCTATTTGCATCTCTCTCTCTCCCTCTCCCTTATTTCTCAACTTGAACAACTTTAAGATATGTGGACTTCAACTCCCAGAATATCCCAGACAACAAATATTACTTTGCTCAGGTTGAGAAACTTTAACCAAGACTATAGGTTTGCTTACCGAAAAAATTCTCTTGTGTAGAAAATGGCAAGATGACATTCTGCAGTTGATAGCAGAAACCTTGATGTCGTTACAAAGCTTAGTCTTTCAAAATAAATATAAGGCCCTTTAGGTAGATATATTAGGTTCTTGATTAAAAGTATAATAATACTATTCCATATTTCTTTTTCTTATGAAAAGAAATCATTTCAGATTTTTTAACATAAATTGTGGCAAAATAAGCCTACACCAACCTTCATATCTCGCAAGCTTTGCTAGGTGTTTTGGACACAGTTCTTATGGCTTATTATCTACTGGCAGTTTAAGCTTCAATTCAGTAAAATATTTGATCATTGGATATAATGAGGAACTATCAAAATGCCTGAAGCTGCTTCATTTAGGGACATAATGGGATGAAAATAGCAGGGATAATAGACCTTTTAGGGGACAGTAACCCTGAGAAGTTTTGGCCAGATACCTTCAGAGGTTTAACTGCAATAAACTTTGAAATATTACCTTTTCTAAAGCAGAAACAGCAGGGTTGAGAACAAGATAGTAGAAACGCCTCCAAATTGTCCACAAAAAAAGTTTTTAGAGAAATAGTTCTTGAACCATTTAAAAATCTATCTTACTCAAATTAAAAATAAAACTTTTAAAAATATATTACTATTCAAAGTAATATCAGCCATCTTCTCAGCACTAGACTAGCAACCATGACAGACAGAGATAACAGATAATTTGAAGGAGGAAGAAAAATATGTTTAAAAAATAGGAGCAGAATAAGTCTGAATCTCTCTTTATTTTTTCTAAGTGGTCCTTCCAGAACAATTCTAATAGAATTAGAAATTCCACATAATTATTCTGCTTGCAAAAAGTAAGGAAGTAACTTGGATTTTTTAAGAGAATTAGAATTGGGATATTTGTTGGCCACTTGTAAATTGGTCATCTATCATATAGTAAATTGAAATCCCAAAGAACCAGTAGCCTTTGACACTCTAAGCAATGGAATCCAGCAGTTCAGGAAGATGATATGCAACAGGGAGTGTAGTATAAGAGGAATAGTCCAATCTGTTTCCTTGAGCCCAATTTCAGCCATAGAGTATTACACCTGGTTATCTATGGCACCAGGACAATTTCAGAAGAAAAGTTGTCTTTCACAGACTTGGAGAGGTATAGAGTTTCAAATGCAATTTAGAGTCCATACATGTGCAGATAAAGCTTTACTCTCTTGACTGTTGCTCATGTTGTCTGGTTCCTAATAGGGTTAGGATTAGGGATTGGGGCCTCCTGATCAATGGAGTAGACCCTTGAAAGCCCATAACATATTTTGGAATGTCATGACCCTCCTCCAGAGTTGTGACTGGTGATGAATCTGAAATCCAGATAAGCACATGTCTGAGAGGAACTTTTTCACTCCTAGTCCATTCTGATCTTAATAATATAAGCAAGGATGGGATCCAACTGATATAAATACCGGTTTTGTTGTTCTGTGTTGCGCGTGCATGCAGATGCGACAACCTGCTGAGCTGCCCGGACAGCTGAGCAGCGCTGCGTGCAAGTGTGCAGCTGTTGGAAAAGCCCTTTTTTCCTGCTTTTTCAACCACAGCTGTGTCGCGCAAAGCAGCTACGGTTGAAAAAGCAGGAAATAAAGATCAGCGAAGAGTCCGGGTGGGTGGTGGGCCAAAACAGCAGCAGACATAGAACCGGTTCCATATATGCTCTCTATCTGCTGCTCTTCAGAACTACCAGTTCTACAGAGGTGGACAGAACTGGTAGAACCCCACCCCTGAATATAAGCCAGATTAGCTGTTTCATCCATAATTAAGTTGTGGATGAGAACAGATTTATAATAGATCTGGTATGTAGCAGTTGCAGTTAGAGCCTGGGGCTATCAACATCTAGTCATCTGCCTTGAAGGCAGATCCTGTAGTGGACAATGAAGATGAGCCAAACCTATAGAGTTTCAGCCAGCCTTTGTGATGTTGTGGATAATCTCACTGACCTCATCAAGCAACCCAGCAGGCCAACCAATAGTTGAATACCCTGCCCAGTCCTTCTAACTGCAGTGAGCATCAGGAACTAAGCTACATCCAATCCCAAAACTCTTTCCTTACAACCCAGCAGCATAACAAATACTAGTTAGCCTCCACATTTCCTCTGCAGTCCACTTCTACTGCCAAGCTTACTCATCCCTGTGATGGTACTTCAGGAAACTTCCAGATCACCAGCAATGACCAGGCTCCAAGGACTCCAGGCTGCTGCTCAACTCTGCAAAGGCTGCTATTTGCAATACTTGTCTACTGTTAACAGCCTCTTTACATAGCCACAGAAAACAAAAAAAAATTGAACACAAAAAACAAAAACCACAGAAAACAAAAAAAAAAATTGAACACAAAAAAATGCATGCACACAATCTGTCTCCTCAAATTACCTCAGTACTGTTAAATCTTTACCGCTTAAAGCTCCTTTTTTTGGCTTTGCCTAAATATAAAAAAGAAATCTGCAACAATCTCTAAGACTCTGCAAAGCCAGAAACTCCTGTCAGATCCCTGAATTAACTTTAATTTTTTCAAAAGCAATTTATGATTCCCATCTAACTGACTGAAAGTTTTAATCTGAAGAGGTATTTTGATCAAAATAGCTTTGAATTGACTAATTCCTTAATAACTCTCATATTTCTCAGGTAATTCCATAAGCCAATTATTGTTTATCAGGCTTTAAAAAAACTAGTATAAAATCTTTAAGGAGAGCACTTGATCATTAGGAGATGCTGCCAAACAATTCATCTTAGACAATGACCTTATTTGGATTCTTGATTTTCAGCTGTGAAAAAATTTGTGGCCAACCTGAGAATTAGCAGTATACTATAAGAGAAATATAAAGCCACCCTGGTTCATATGTCTGTATCTTGCTCCAATAAATTGATTTGGATGATGTCAATGTTTCCTTAACCCTGCTTCAAACGTTCCAATCATTTGTTATAATAAACATATAATTAACCCTAATTATATTTACATTAACTACTCAGCTCTTTGGATTTTAGGAAATAATGCTGCTTCCTAAGCAAAGAATTCTGGCAGGAATCAACCAGCTGAACACTGAAATTGTTCATCTGATTTAATTACATAGAGAAGATAAGAAATACCAACACTGATTTATATTATTTCAATCTAAAATAAGAATATGAAATTCAGCATGTTTGAATGTTAAAGGTCAGTTTGTAAATAATAATAATAATAATAATAATAATAATAATAATAATAATAATAATAATAATAATAATAATAATAATAAAAGTAATAATAATAGCAATAGTAATAATAGTAATAATAATAAACCAGAACGAAATATCTTACTACTGCCTCTTTTACTGGAGCAGAAAAGAAATTTCAGAAACAATCTGATCTCACAAAAGAACTAAAAGGGTTAATTTTTAATTTCGACAAGAGATTGTACATGATTTATTTCCCCATAATGTTTTCCCACTGTCAAGAAAGAATTATTTAGCTCTTGAAAAAAATGTAAAATATCAAGAAATGGTGAAATAGTGAACCAGGTTCCCCCCCCACAAGTGTTTTGGTTTACAGCTTCCAATATTATTAATAATTTACAATGTTTTGTGAGAATTGCTGCTCAAAATATTGAGATTGTATCATGGGGAAAAAACTGAGTTCTTAATTATTTTTTGGGAAATGGCCTCACTCAGAAATTAAAGAGGGAGATGTAGTGAGGTTAGTCGTCTCACCTAACCGACCTGAATGAGCACAAAATGTACATGGACTCTGCAGTGCCAGTGTACAGTTTACCTTAGAATGGTACATTCTCTCTCTCTCTCTCTCTCTCTCTCTCTCTCTCTCTCTCTCTCTCTTTCTTTCTCTCTCCCCCTCCTCTCTCTATTCCTCCCTCCCTCCCTTACTCTTACCCTCCCCCATCCTCTCTTTCTCCATCTCTCTCCTCTCTCTCTCTCTATTACATTTATATCCTTCAGATAATACTGGATGGCTCCCAGACTGCCCTGCAGACTGCCCCCCAAATTATTTTAAAACCTGAAAACCACTCAATTAAAATATAAAACATGAAAAGAACACAATAAAAACAAAAACCTGGCAACAATCCATGCAAACATATCATCTTGTCTTTCAATGTTTGGGGGAAAAAACCAGTAAACCTGAAAAGCCTTGCAATGGCTAAAGAATGGAGACCTACTGAATTTCAGGGAGCATACTGCAGGGGCTGTCACAGAAAAGGCATGCTTCTGAGGTCCTATCAGATGAGAATATTTAGGTGAATGGACTAGGAGCATGCCCATTTTATTTGACCTGGTATGATTGGTAGACGTCTTTAGGAAATTAGCAAAATGCAGTCTTGCAGGTAGCCCTGTGCCATATAAGGTTTCAAATTTGGTGACCAACACCTTGAATTGAAACTGAAAACTAATGCAGCTTGTGCAATAGAAGTGTTACATACGCAAACCTAGATGCCCCTATTATTATATATACTGCTGTGTCCCATGTACAGCCCATTGCAGTACACCAAATGGAAATTCACCAAGGCATGGGTGACTTTAAGAAAGGCCTCCCAGATCAGGAATGTGTGCAATTGGTACACGAAACAAATCTGTGCAAAGACTTCCCTAACCATAGCTGCCACCTACTCCTCAAGCAGGAGCAGTGAAGCCAAGAAGACCCTCAAATTGCATACCAGCTGAGTCCGGGGAAGTGTCTCCCCCCTCCCTGTCCAGATATATACCAACAACACTGCAACTAAACTTGGATTCTTTGGGTGATAAATTTTAAGATTTTTATTGGCAAAAATATTCGGCCCAGCCTTCATCTATTTTATCTAGCTAGGTCACCCCTTGACATAAAAGACTGCCTGATCAGCATAACAAGATCACTTGCTCAAATCTAGTATTTTTGGTTCAAGAGCTAAAGAATAAACTTTCCCATTAAATTTGTCATGTTTCAATTTTATGACATACATATTAAAAAACAGATTGGATCATGAAAGACATAAGTAGAGAGCAAAACATATGATCATAGTTCAGTGATAATATAGAATTGTCTTTTCAGATGTGTATATGATTGCTGTTGATGGAAGTTTCTGAATTTTCTTTCCTAACAGCTCACCAGCATCCTAGTATATACTTTGATCTTAGTTGGATACTTTGATATTAAACTCTCTTTGAGAGTCTTTTTGAGATTAAAGATGTAGTTTTCTTTAGAAGCTAGACCATCAGTTTCTGGACAGCCTACCAAATGACTCAAGAGAATTGACTTGAATAGGGGCTATTAAAGGCCTATATGACCAGATGGGATGGCAGAAGAATAGTAGTTTAGCTCACAGATCTCATGCCATCAGATCCTGTCTAAATTTTATATTTCTAGCATTCTAATTTAGAAACTGGCTTGGAGCCCTTGATAGGTAGCCAGTATAAATACAATTAATTGCCTTCTAATTCTTGCTTATACCAAGAGAGCATAGTATAATGGGCAGTATAAATGTATCTTTCAATTAATTTTATCAATTGCTTTATATTAGACAATTTGACACATGTTAATTAGAAAGCTATTGAACATCCCTTTCTACTTCCTATTTGTGTCTCCAAGGTAATGCTGTGTCAAAAATCTATCCTCCAGGTTTTCTGAAAGATCTCTTCCTCTGTGGATCAGGCTTCACCTTTATCCAATCCTATGAATAGAACATTGCAGAATAACTTTTGAGTTTCATAGTTATTATTTTTAATTCTATTTTTTGTTGCAAATGATCTTTTTCTTCTTTTTTTATAATTTATCCTCCTATTTCCTACAATCTTCCAAAATCCTGTACTTCCTGATCTGAAATCACAGACTCACTACAGATCTTTGGAGAGATATTTTAATTTTAAAAACAATTTATTTTCCACTTAATTAATTTCTTTTCTTTCTTTCTTTCTTTCTTTCTTTCTTTCTTTCTTTCTTTCTTTCTTTCTTTCTTTCTTTCTCTCCCTCTCTCCCTCTCTCCCTCTCTCCCTCCCTCCCTCCCTTCCTCCCCCCCTCTCTCTCTCACACAGAGAGAGAGGGGGGGGGGCACTTAGCAGACAAGCATTGTGGAAGCAGCTTCTTTAAATTTCTCCAAGGCTGGAGTGGATTCCCCCACCCCTTCTGTCAGACTGCACTCTTTCTCACTCCAGGCACTTTACTCACATGGGGAAAGCGATGCTTGCAGCGTCCATGCCTTTCTTCCTTTCCCCCAGGGAGAAAGAGGACGTGGGGAACGGAAAGCTAGGAGAGCGATTGCAAGTGAGCGACCGGGCAACTGGGTTAGGACCATGGCCAGCCAGGGGTCACCACTAGTTTGGCTACTCACGCCAGTTCGCCCGAGTAGGTGTGAATCGGTTGAATACCACCTCTGGTCTGCTCCTCTCTGGGAGGAAGTTTCAAAGTGGACAACCAGATTCTATAACAGCTTTGTTCCCTATGCCATCAATCTGGTAAACTTGCAAGTTTTGTTTTTCTCGCCATGTACATGCACACATCCAAACTAAACTGTATTGTTTTTCTGTGTCATATAATATATGTGGGTATGTGGGTATGTGCATATCTATCTATCTATTATTATTTTTTTTTGTACTTCAGTTGGTTTCTTTTCCAGTTCATTTGATACTTCTGTTTTTGGCAGCACTTCACAGAACTGAAAGGTGTGTGCTTATCTCGAGGGACTGTTTGAGATTAATTCCAGCTGGGAATGAAAACAATTCCCAGCGTTGCAATAAAATAAGTCTTGTTTTTAAAAGATGTGTTTGCATAATTACTATTTGGAAGCTTTGGTCAAAACAGTATATTGGAAGTGGTGAGAACTGTTTGCAACAAAATTTCATTTTAATGTATACCGATTAGTGTACAATAAAGTTATTCTAAGTCGTCAAAGTTTATTCAAGGCCACACAAAAGTTTGAAGATAACTGGTCATGCATCTTTGATTTATATTTATTGCTAGAGAGTTTTCAAATATACATTTTCTCAGAGCAACTGCACAAATTGAACCTTAGATGAGCAAATGTGCTTTGGGAAGAATCTAGAATATTTTTTAGTTATGTTGAAATGATGTGAAGTACACAATAGCATTAGAAAACATGTACCAAATACGGAATGCCATACAAATTTTAGTTTAGGCAATCATCAAATTAAGCCTAATGGTACAGGCATTTCAAACAAGGACTATATTGAAAATCTTAATTATCTGTGTAGCTTGATGGGAACAGATGATTACTGAGATATTAGATACCTAGTTCCCAGACAATTATCTTGTTCCTTGGATGATTTACTTGATAATGGAATATTTAAATTCCTTTACTTCTTGACTCTTCCTAGCTTCATCAAATCTTTCATTCTATTGCTATTAAGTTATATCAATTTTAATCAAAGATTAAATTCAAATTCTTGCAGCAGTTTGTTGCAGGTTCTCCTTTTTATAATGTGCTGTCTTAGATAGCCCTTGGGTCCTTTAATAACTAAAGTGACTTTGAGTCATCTTGGGTCACTAAACAGATGGCAAAAATGAAATTACTGTGTTTTTACCTAGCTGTCTAACTTACATTTTTATCAGCTATTGTATATCTAATAACACATTTAAGCATTGAGACACTTGATGTTCCCCTAAATGTCTGTCATATATTTAAATTATATTTCCAGATTAAAATATACATTTTCTACCTATCATGTTGGACTCTTGCTTTAATATAGCAGAGGATTAGATTCCAGCAGAACAGAAGCTAATTTGTGGGTTTAACAGAGACTTCAATTCTACACAGTCATAAAATCTTTTTCCGAAACACTAACCATACATTACTATTGTGATAAATCAGCCAGCTTTTACTATTATTTCTCTGGTCTCTTTTTTTATTTATTTCATTCATGACAATGCAGTATTTATTGCCATTTAATTGATCGCTGTTTTGGAAACAAGATACTATTCACTTAGAAGGAAAGCTAAAAAAGTTACACAAATTCGCTTAAATACCTTCCACTTGAGCAGGGGGTTAGACTAGAAGACCTGCAAGATCCCTTGCAATTCTGTTATTCTGTTAATGGGAAGAGTCTTACTAGAGCAGGGCTGTCAAACTCCCGGCCCACAGGCTGAATGCGTCATGCACTGGCCACGCCCACACCCAGTTTGGCAAAGGGGAAAAAAGTCCTGATACATCATGTGATCATGATGACGTGAGTTGGACACCCCTGTACTAGAGTGATCTTGTCTTTCTCATCCTAATCAGAGATCAAGGCATGGGTACAAATGTATAAGTTCAACCAATGCTGCCTTGTTATTGTAACCCACCTGGACCCCTTACTGAAAAGAATCTAGATAATCCACTTTACCCACAGTCCTCTGAAGCTGATTGCCTGCCATTCTTCTAATAATTTTCCCTTAAAAGGGAACTTGCAGACAGGATAAAAGTTATCATACATGGTCAAGTCCAAGGATAACTTTTTCACAAGGGGACAGACCATTGTTTCTTTCAAGGCTAGTAGAACTATCTCCTCCCACAAACATTAAATACTACTTGGAACCAACCACATGTCATTGCCCAGAAGGCTTGACCAACCAGGAAGGGTACTGAGCCAGGATTCAGTTGTCAGAGCTCCCAACCGCAAGGACCTTGCCCTCTTACTCATTATCAACCTCAGAATCAAGTAATGAGAGAGTTGAAAACCTCCCTAGATAATCAAGGTAAGACATGCCTTGGTTGCTTCAAGGATCTGTTTAGCTACAGTCTGAACAATGTTGAACAACTTTTGTCTAATAAATGCTAAGATTTTTCCACATAGCAGCTCCACAAAGTCTCCTCTAGACTTTACCTTGGAGAAACTTGATCATCTGAAACAGCACTACCAGTTGGCTCTCCGTAGAGCAGAGAAGTAAGCTCAATGTATGTTCTAATGAAGGTTCAATTTTTGGTCAACTAATTTCAATATCTTTCAACATTGCATTCAAGGAATCACTTGTGTTGCTCCATCTCTCAGACGTTCATCTGAAGTATACTGGTCCATCAAGTACCTGGGGAGTTTTATGAAACATGTCTCACCTTCCTGCAGTGTTCCTGCCTAATCTCTGATGCCTTTGTCTTTTTAATATGGCCAAATGAGTATTAGTTTATCTTATGAGGAAAAACATTGCTCTCCAATAATTTATTAAAATATCTGCAGTGTTTGGGGTTTTTTAAAAGTCTTTTCTTTTGACATAAACCAAACCAAGGTTTTCTCATATGGTTTCTTCAACATGTATTTAAGTCTCACCTATTGCTAAGAATTGTAAATGATGGTCATACTGGCAGGAAATTCTACAAATCTTAAGGTTGGAAAGGTTGGTTAAAATTTAGAAATACAATTCCAGATATACAAAGTTACCTTCATGATACATTTAAATCACTTATGCTAGTTTTCTGAAAAAAATAAATTGTAGCCATATGAGATGTCATGCTTATGCTAATGATGAGAGCTTACATTTTATTTATCAAATTTATATGCCAGTCATATAGCAAATGGAGTTACACCATCAGCCAAAATGAAACAAAATGGTTTTGCAATTTCTCCAATCACATCAATAGTAGGGCAATGAAATGTGGCCTGCAAATCTCTAAATATCCATTAGATGGCAGCACAGAGTTAGCATTTACATAGCTCCACAAAGTGAAAACTCCAGTCTTTGAAAAGATTTCCCTTGAAATGCTGTTCTCTTCAGAGTTTATCTACTTTTTATGTGGCATCTTGAAACAGTTTCAGTTTTTGATATTGGCCAGCAATCTGGCCATTTCTCTCATATAACTAATTCAGACACTTCGGATATTCAAATGAAAAATAGATTAAAAATGAAGCAGTAAGTGAAGAAAACATTGGAAAATGAACAAATAACTATTTCCTCTAAGAGGAGGTTATAATACAAACAAGAAATTTTGCCCTCAGTTGCAAAGTTTTGGCTATTAATCATCTGAAAATGAAATTCTTTCATTTGGATAAAATATTTTTATTTGGATGAGAAATCCAGGAATTTTATGTAGCCTTTTGATGAAATCGATTTTTTAAAAAATAACATTTCCTCATTATTACAGAGCATTTGAATTAAAATTAAAAGTTTAGCCCCTGGAAGTCAATACTTGACAATGACAAGACAGTAAAGCATTCACCGGGCATGATATTCTAGGGAGATATTCCAAATTTGAGAGGCTAACTATAGCTTCAGTATGGATCAGGGCCTTCAAAGATGAACCTTGTGCAGAATTAGGAATATTTCTCTCTTGTTGAACTATGAGAAAACTTTGTATTTAATACTAGCATTTTGAATTGGTATAGGTGATGACTTAACACCAGTGAAGATGAAGACATATCTGTATTAAAGGATCATAACATCTATTCGATAATTCAGTTGACATATTTGATATTTCCAACAGCTTCTTTCCCCGTCACAAAAAATAGTCTTAACTGGATCAATGGGTAAATGTTCCGTCCAGAAAAGAAGCGCGTGAGACCGGGTTCCAACTAACAACTCTTTATTCAATGAGGTAAAATGTCTCCGTCCAGAAAAGAAGGTCAGTGAGACGGTTCAGACTAAAACTCTTTATTTCGGTTACAGCAACAGTAAGGAGACATTGGCTCAGCCGCGGGAGCCTTTATATAGAGAGGCTTGTCATAGCCAGCTTGTAGCCAATGACATCATTTAATCTTGCCGCCTTTGAGTGAGCTTTTGGAATTGGTTTAATGAAACCAATCATTACAAGCACTAAGGCTTTTTTGGCCGAGATCAGAATGTGATACTTGGAACCTTACAAGTGTATACGAAACCACCCCTCCCCTTTAGTTCAGTCCTAATGTGACAGTGAAGTAGTCGCCAGGTAGGTTGGGTTTTTTCTGAATCCTAGTTGACCTGCGCAGCTCATTTCTTCGACTCGGGTTCAAGGGTTCAGTCAGGATCATTGTTCTCTCCGCTATTTCTCCATGAACGCGGTGTAAGGGTGAAGTCAGCACATTGGCGGTGTGAGTTTGTTCAGGCTGGTCGAAGTGGGTTTGCGTCTCACCTAGTGGTGTCAACCGGCTGCGTGAGGCTGGCTGGCTCGGCACCTTACCAGGTCGCTTCCCACTTTCGCCATCATAAGTGCTCTTTCTTGTGGTTTAGATTTTCGTGCGTTGTGATTTTATGGTTCACTTCGTCATAACCCTTTTTATTTATTGTGATTCCCCCCTCTTGGTTTGTTTTCATGAAATTTATTATTGAGGTTGCACAGTTGTCTTTGTGCTCAGTTGCGAGGAACGAGCTGGTCTATGTGCATTCAGCTCTCTGCCATCTCCACATTAGTCAGTAGCGTTGGGGCCCTGTTACTTGTGTGATCGTGGAGTGGAAGCCAAGAGGATCCCGGTAAAAATTCTTTGCATAGGACCAGGTCCCGATTCGAAGTGCCAGTATTCGGCTGGAAGATCGGGGGTTTCCTCACCAAGTATAATTGCGGTTTTCACCATATCTAAATGGGTCTTGAAGTTTTCTCCCCATTAATAATTATGCCGGGCGGTTTTGTTTGTTGTGCTACCTGGATGTTTATGTGGTATGTAGTGTTACGTAAGCGGTTGTCTTGGACATCCATGGTCCATTTTCGTCAAGCGCCTTCTTTTGTGTGAACAAGACGACTCTCACTCAAGCCCGTTCATTTGGCCGCGGGTGGGTCCGTGTACAGCTTAGTGACATGAATATACCCAAATGAGGCTAAGGTACTGTTCGCGAAATGGTTAGTTGATTGTTATTGTGGCATTGTCAGAGACCAACATGAATCAGGTAAACATGAGTTGCAAATATTTGTTAAGCTGCTTTTATAACAGTGTCAGTTGTGTGGGCCCCTTTGGTGCAATCAATTTAATTTAATTTTCATCTATTTTGGGTTAATGCAAAGGGGACCCGTCTGGCTGTTTAGTCTTCTTGGTGCTTATTTGAGGATTAGGCTAAAGGATATTGCGGTTTCGGTACCCTGCTAGAGTTCCGTCGAAGACGTCCTGGAATTTGTGTAAGCAGTTCTCTTCCCAATCGCTCGCGGACTATTTGGCTTCACTCGGTCATCCCGATGCCAAGGCGGCGAGACCATTCGATGCCCAGAAGGCTGGGACAGTCTCGGTTCGACTATGTCAATGGAGGACTTCAGCGTGTTGTTTGTAAGTTACTTTGAAAGTGCCCCGACCTAGCAACGGGAATCTAATTTGCCCTGGTTGTTCGTTTGAGAATTACTAATTTTTGTTTTAGGTTTTGTCTGATTGTTTGGAATCAGAGCGATTCTTATTGTTGTTCTGAAGAGCACCAATTGATAGAAAGTGATCCTGAGATCGACTCCAATCTCACCAAGGGCGTCTTCAATGGGACACTACAATTCTGACTTTTTTGTCCACTGGTTCATCTTGTGCGCTTCCGATAGTGACAGTCCTGATGTGTGTGGTGTCTCGGTTCCCTTGCTGCACAGCCCATTTCTATTGGTTGTTCGCATCCTGTTTTGGCTAAGATTACCGTGTCTGCTAGGCTGCTGTTTCTTCGATTCAGGCAGACGTCTTCGATGTCCCCTCTTTTTGCAAGCCTACAGATGAGCCATAAGAGAACCTGCACTCCGGCATCGGGGGTGGTTTTCTCCACAACAGCGCTATTCCACCAATTTTTTCTTCCTTTTGCACCCTTTGTTGGTTTGCCGTAAAGCCAGTGGACCTCATTGTCATCCTTCATCCAGTGTCTGATGAGTCATTCTAGGTCCTTCCATTGGTGTGTGTTTGTGGAGCTTGCCCCTCTCCTCCCTTCCTGGATTTTGTCTTTTGGAAGGGTTGTCCGTGTCCCAGCCACCACTAACCTCATAATCTTCCAATGTGGAACTGATTTCCTTTGGATTAAAAGGCCAGGGGTTTACAACGACAATTGCCATCCCCTGCACCAGTTCATGTTAGGGTTGTTTAAGAGTATGTTTGATGGGTAGAGTCTAAGGACCTAAACAGACATGATCTTGTACCTGCAATCATAAATATTTTGAATAAAAGCGCTTAATTATATGGTGAGAGATGAAAAACATAAGAATGGTTCATCTGTACATCCTGTATATATTATAAGAATCCATTGTATAATGATGAGGTTGAGACAAACCGGAGCGTAGTGAGTTCCCGATTAGTTAGCTCCCAGACCACCAGGTCATCCCTGTTTCGAAGTCTAGGGCATTCGACCACAAATCGAATTTGATATAAATAAGGATGGCCAAGAAATGTGTTAGGAAGAAACCACTCTTTACGCTGATTGGAAATTTTACATTAGTTGCTACAGAAAAACATCAGGAAACAATAAATATAAGAATCAAACCAAATTTCTATCATTGGGATTGAATGGTTTAAGGATGCTGACGTTATTAAAACACAACCATGATAATCCTAGCACCATGGGTTTTTTACCACTTAAGACGTGTGCTTGTCCCTCTGATTAAGGCGCACGATCAATATAAGTGAACACGAGTGCAACTGGCAAAGAGCACACGTGAGACTGGGTTCACCAATAACCAACTATTTATTCAGGTTAAACAGGAAAAAGTAACAGAACATTGGCATCCCAAGAGTGAGCAGAAATTGTATAAGTAGTTTGCCTCAATGAAGGTCTGTAGCAATGAAATCCACATTAAATCGCCGATTGCCGCCTTTGAGCGGCTTCTTGGATTGGTTCCTAATGAACCAATCCACTATTGGCCTTTTTGGCCAATCAGAATTGATTACTTTTGAACCTTCCAAGTTATACAGAACAGTAAATATTGTGGAAACATCAAAAAAAATAAAAAAGGATTAACTGACTACTCAATTTAAATTCAAATGTGTTAAATTCAATCAAAAGGCAGTCCTTCATGCAGATATTAACTCTACCCATTCATTTCTTTAGTCATATTATTAAACTAATTTTGCATACACAGAGAACCAAGAAAAAGTAAAGAGAAAGAATAGTAGAAAAAAAAAGTATCTCCCTTATGCAAGGCACACTGCAAGGCTTAGTAGCATGAAATTCACTTTTCAAAACTGATTAGCTATAGTGTCTAGTGATAATATTAGTGACATCATGAAGACTTCCCAATAAGACTCTGGTTAAAGAATTCACAGGGCATTATACATTCCCTGAATAAAATGAGTAGTTAGTAATTCCAAAACTGCAACTTTTGACTAAGTTACAAGTTGATAAGAAAATCTATTTGCATTAATCTTTGATTGGGTTAAGTAAGACTGGTCTTTTAAGCTTACCCAAAAAAGAACAGACTAATATTATCTTAGTTAGTGTTTCCTAAAATTAGAGAAAGGAACAAGGGACTTAGCTATCTTTAATCAGATGCTGATTAATAGGAAAAATTTATGAAATGAATGGTGATGGTTACTCGAAGGGAACACAATCATGCAGTGCTCAGAATCCTTAATTTTAAAGAAACAAAAGCTATGTTAGGCAACATATTCCTTGGAATCCAAGGAACTGATTTTAAAAAGTAGAAACAATAATTAGAATTTAATGGAAGCAAAGATAGTAACAGGAAGAAAAAATCAGCTGCTAAAAGCACCATATCAAAAAAATCCTAATGAGCAGAACCTAACAGAGGAAACATATGTGGCTACAGAAGAAGTTAAATGACAACTGACTACCAAAGCAACAAAGTACTAAAATAATAGAAGTAGGAGGGACTTTCCATTAAAGAAATGTTCAGTCAGGAATTGCAACATGCAAGTACATTAACATGATGAAAGAACAAAGGAAGAAAAATATTTAAAGTATTTGAAATTCTTACTGACCACAACAAGATACTAATAGGTGATGCCCCACCCTCAAAAAGGAGAAATTCATGAATTTTTATTTTGATTTATTAGTTTCTCAGAAAAGGGCTATTGTCCCATCAAACAAGCATGATGAGCGGACAAAACTGTAGTTTGAGGCTGAGAGAGATGTGATGAAAGAACTCTTTAAACATAATCAGTGATTCATTTTGGATCCAAATGAATTTAATTATGTAGTGCTGAAATGCTGAAAATGTTGACAGATCCTTAGATCCTGATTAGTAAACTGATTATTTAGGCTACAGTGCCATCACTACTAGGGAGATCTAGAATGAGCAATGAAGCCATCAGTGAATGTTGAACATATTTATCAATCTAGGGAGGCACATTAAGTAGGGGCCATCTAGCCTTCATCCTAGATCTTGCACTCTTCAATAGTTTGATCAGTGACTTAAAGGAGGGAGGTGGAACAGAGAAGTTTATTAAATGTATAGATGACACAAAATGGGTAGAATTGCCCACAATTAAGGAATATGATACATCAGAAAATAGCAAAATAAAATACAGAACAGATAAATATTTATTTAGAAAAAGGAATCAAAACTCACTGGTGATTCACAGCTGACCTATCATAAGACCCTCATTTGACACACCCACACTGAAACCCTTATAAACAGAAGAACACTGACATCCCCTGCTGAAGATGTTCTGCTGAAGATGTTTCCTAGCCTGGTAACAAAACATTCAGAAATCAACCCACAAGCTTGGAGAACAAACCTTCACCCTCAATCAAATATCCAGGAAAGATGCATTGTACCTTGCTAGATAGGTAAATGTGAAAAGATACTGTAGTTGGAGCAGATCATAAATGAAATTTATATAATTGCTGTGAAAAAAAGGTAAATGTAAGTTTAAGATGTATTGGTACAATCCATTATATTTTCCAGAATACAGGAAATACAGGAAGAAAGATTTCAGTTGTACTTTCTGCTAGTCATACTTGAATATTGTGTCTCATTCTGGTCACCCCACTTTAAAAAGCACTCAGATCAAATCAGAACTGTTTCAATGAAATAATGGGAATATGAGAAATGATTAACTAAGAAGGGTAGGAAAATACTCTTGATGTACTTGGAGTATTTTCATACACACGAGACTATGGCCTATTTTTCATTTCACAAGAACGTGGAAATGTGATAATGGGTTTAAATAGCAAGAAGACACATTTTATTTAAACATCAAGGGAAGGGTATTATAAAAGCATTTTGACAGTGGAACCAATTCTTTAGAAAGATAATAAACTCTCTTTCCCCAGACTTCATTTTTTTTCTTCCCTGGTCACTTACAACATCTAGCATCAGCCAGTTATTAATGGAAAATATAAAGCGTCTTCTTATTACTGTGTAGTCTCAATAATAATTGGATAACTCTAGAAGAGGTCATAAAAACCAGTGTGGAAATAAGCATATTTAAGAAGAAATTGGGTAGCCTGAGCTTTATAGTGACTTAAACTGGATTCCTGCATTGAATAGGAGATTTGATTCAGAGACCTAAATGGGCTCTTCCAGAGAAACCTTTCATTCTTATGTTCCTCTATAAGCTTAGTAAGAGAATTGTCTCTTTCTTGAAAACAATTAGATTCACAAAAATTACAGTTCTGAAAGGGATGCTGCAGCATGCAAAGAAACATTCCCTTTTTCAACTCAGCTCTTCAAAAGGCACTCGCTTTATTTGACTTTAGGAACTTCTCTCTAGTGATATCAAAATTGTTTCTCACTTTCTGAAATACATTATAGGTGGCTGTTAACTCAGCTACCAAGACAAAAAGTTGTTTTATCTTAGAATGCTAATTGCATCAAAAAGTTAGAATCTTGTCTGGTTATATGTGCCTTGCTTTTAAAAATTGCTGGCATCAGTTGAATAGTTTCCTCTCAAAAAGAAAACCCAACAATGTAAACAATCATAGAATCATAGAATTGAAAAGAAGCTGGGATTTCATCTAGTCCAGTTCAAGTCCATGACCATCCAGGGTGTCTGAAGAAATCCAACAGAAAAAAAATGAAGCATAGAGCAGGCTAGAGTGAATGTATAGTGTGAGAGGAAAGCACTACCTGAATCATAGATGTTGAATGTTTGAGCACTTAGTGCTCAGGTTCTGTTCCCTTCCCTCCCTGCCCAAAGGAATCTGCTAATGAGGCAGAGGTGGGCACTTTTGGCCTAGAAGTGGAAAGGCATGGGATTTTAGGGGACTGGTAGGGACTGAGCAATAGAAGTGGGTGACAGCACTGAAGTAGTGATGGACATTGGGAGATATAGTGGGTCACAGAATTTGAGATGCTCTCAAATAAGGCAGACTCAGCTAATGTAATCGGTACCACATTGCAGCCCCATGCTCAACCCTAAGACTTAGTTTCTGGAGTTTGGGAGACACTGAATTCTGGTTGTTCCTGCTCAGGTGGTCTGTAATAACTCATCCATTTTTAATGATCTAATGAGAACTGACCCAATATACATTACAGAAACATGGTTGGACACAAAAGGTTTCTTTCTCAGAAATATGCCCTTCTGGGTTTTGAGTATGGCATTAGCCACCAGTCTGGGATTGGGTGGGTATGTGGTTACTGTCATCTGGTTTAAAGAAAAGAAGAAATAACCTTGAGGACCAGAAGAAGAAAACACAATTAAGAAAATGGTCATAAAAATGAAATCTGAGTCCAGGCCAGAAATGTAACCTGACTCAAATGTCTCAGACAAACCTCTCCTTGTTCTTACAAAGATAAGAAAGTACTTTCAGTAAAGAGAGGAATGGGGAAACAAATTCAGACTTTCAAGAGTCTATTACTGTCATCTTATAATAAAAGTATCATTAGGATGCATGATTTTGCATTCTTTGCCACTGTGGCTGAACTGGTGATGAAGTTCTTTTGACTTTATCTTGATGGATTTCAATCTGTCTTCTTTTGGGCCTGGATTCAAAGATGACTCAGGAGTTCATGCCTGATTAAATTTACGTAATGGTCCAACGCACAGCATTGATCACATATCACATCTGCTTTTTTGACTAGGGATTGTGCCAGTTTGATCTAGGGTTGAGCCAGCAACCTCAAAGGAGACACTGGTTCACACACCTGTCAATGCATCAAAATTGAAGTCTTAATGTGGGGTTCCTTAGGACTCAGTTGTTTCACTCCTTCTATTTAATATTGACCTAAAGTTGCAGAATGAGGTCATTCAGTATCATGAAATGGAATATGATGAGCACATTGATGATGTTCAGTTGTATATTTATACCTTTCTGGATACATGATGCCATTCAAGATCTTACCCAGTGCCTCATGGCTATAAAGGTATAGTTGAGGAGGAATCTGTTCTGACTTAACCCTAGTGAGATAGAATGGCTCTGAGTTTTGGAATCTCCTGACTCTGGAGAATTGCTATTAACAGACAAAATCTGGATGCAATCATTCAACCAACTGTCATTCTATCTAATTCTAGCATAATCTATCCCAAATGTTACCATTTTACTAAGAAGCGTTATGCCATATCTTCCTCTTAAATTGATCAAGAATTAAGGAACATTATGTCATCCTTCCTCTTAGATAGACTAAGAATTATGATTTGACATTCTGATGTTGCCTATTCAGGGTTGGGACATTTGCAAGGGAGGAGAGTGTCAAGGACATGAAAATAGCAGGTATTGATGATTGAATCTCAACCCCTTTTTACTTGTATGTGATGTGTGTGGTGCATTTTTCTCAGATTGTATCTGTCTGTAACTTGCCCTTTTTGCAAAATATGGAACATCTATACCAAAATGCTTTATACTGGTGATTTCTTAGCCAGCCTCCATAATTAACCGCTACAACTTAACAAGATTTTGCTATAATGTAACCAATTTTGAAATCTTAAATTTCACATTATTCTCACAATACAATCTTCTTTTCACAAGGTTTTTGTGGAGTTTACTGACAGAGAAAACAGCTGGCTCTTGTAGAAGCAGTTAATTGATGACTGATTAGCTATGTATGAGAGCCAAGATCATAAAACATGCCTCAGTGTAAGAGTAGAGAAGTCAGACCTTCTGGTGTTAGAAACAGAAACTCCTAGGGTTCTTCTAGTTGATTATGCTGGGTTTCTGGGAATTGTAATGGTTCAACAACAACATCTGGAGGACCGCAGATTTTTTGCCCTTCTTATGGAGGCTTAGAGGAAATTATGCTAATTATACCACTAAGGAAAGAGCTGGAAAAGGAATATTGTAATATGAGTTTTTCAAAGATGTATATTAATGCAAAAATGGGATAGTTTAAGCTTATATGCAGACATTTGCAAAAATATGGACAGAAGCAGTATTATCCACACTGATATTGTATTCAAATTCACTTTACTAAGTCTTGATAGATAGCATTATTTAACTGAAAGGACCTGGAATATTCCTACTTTGTATGAATTTGATGGTGGTGGTGATATTACCCATTAAGTCATGTCTGGCCTTGGTGATTTTATGGGCCAGGTCTCTCTATGACTTCCAAACTTGCAATATGTCTTTGAGTTGCTTTGGTGTCAGTTTTGATGGTGTCCATCTACCTTGTTATTTGGCTGCCTGGTTTCCTTTTACTGCTAACTCTTCCAAGCAAAGGTGTTGAGACTCTAGAAAAAGTACAGAGAAGAGCAACCAGAATGATTAGGGGACTGGAGACTAAAATATATGGAATAAATAGTTTAGTCATGAATGATTAATAACTGATAAATATATAAGTATATGTTAGTTTGACAATGTGAAAATTTATATAAACTGTGAGTCATGACTATGAAAGGATAGCAGAAAAGATTTGTAACCAACTGACACACTGTATGTATATAAAATGGAAGGTGGTTTTATGTTTTTATGTTTTATCTGTATATGTTTGTCTTAAAAATTATATAAAGATATATATATCTTTGAAACCAGAGGTTGTGAGACCCACATCCATACAGAAGCCTGATGATGGCAGATGAGATTCTGCTGA